>JACXGI010003285.1:45370-64187 GCA_016801175.1 Esox masquinongy | reverse complement strand
CCTGAACCAGCCCTACTCCCTGTCTGTCCATCCCCATACGCCTGAACCAGTCCCACATCCTAACTGAAAGAGGTGAGGAGCATTGTGCTGAATGTCATGTCACTAGGCATAATTGCAGGGGGTCTGTGGGATTTTTTTAATTATTATGAAAAAAAGAAAAATTATAAAATCCTTTTCAATAAGAATTCAAACATTCTATATCATTCTATATATGATAATGTTCATTTATTTAATTGAAGAGGTTAATGTATATTTAAGTTATATTTATCTTAAGCTATTCAATAATGTTGAGATTTTTCCAGTCAAGACTTATACCATTAAAAACATTTAGACTTTTAAAGATGATCTTTAGCATATTTCTTATAGAGGGTATCAGTCTTCCATCAAATAGTTAATTCCACTTATAAGAGCTGTATAAGTGGACGGTGCCTTCGGCTTTGGTGGTCGCGTGGTGGCAACAGCTTCTTGACTCGTGTGCATGCTAATATAAAGAAAAGACTTCCACAGGACTCCATGTAGTTACAAATAATAGAATGTATTGTGTTCATTCCGTTTGCTTCACCGTTAAGAGTTAAAGAAATCTTAGACAAAGTAAAATAATTCCTACATATAACTCATGCAATAACGGTAAGAAAACTGTGTTGCTCCGCCGTCCAAAACCCGGTACACCCACTTCATTACAGCAGAACACACAACTGTCCAATCACCACCTGTCTTAAAGTGATGGTAACCAAATAAAAAAGATATACAATAAAAATATATCCCATGCCTATACAATGTACATCAATCATAGTCTCCTACCGTTGTAGGAAAATGTCAGAAATTACGATAAAAATAATTGGACAACAATTTATACCCAGTATTTGGTATATACGGTAGGGATACTATTCCCTATGCACTCACACCCAGTATTAAACAACCGCACACCTCTAGAGGTGCTTTGGCTCCCACACCACTGTATGCATCATGCCAAAACCACCCACCACCACCCCCCCTGCGCATCTGGGTGGGGCCCTGATGTGATATATTTTCAGGGGGCCCAAAATCCCTGGTGGCGCCCCTGATTGCAAGACTAGATGTTCTGGCCTTGTAATTATAACGGCCAAATGTACCGGTCTAGCATTGACCTCCACAGTAAAATTTGCGAATGCTTTAATTTTGCACACAAAACAAATCTTTAAATTTCCAAGTTTGTTTTCTGAGCGTGGCTAGCCAAACACGTTTAAAAAGGGTTTTGTAGCACACATTCTGTTTTGCGATTCAAGGCTTTGGAGTTCCAAAGAGTTAATATTTGCCTGAATTGTTTTCTTTTGTATTTCTCTTTCTTGTTAAACTCGCAAAATATCTTCCTCTTTACTTTGTAACGTTCAAAGGATTGATAGGAAGACATCGATCACACATCTTAGGCCAGTAGAAGCTCAGGCTTGTCCAGGCTAGTCCAGATTAATAAAATTCTACATTTTCAGGCTATGCTGTACAGTTCTCAGGAAATGGGCTTTTGAACATTTGTTTTTGAACTGCATTTAACTTGAATTTTAAGCTTTGCTAGCAAAAATAAACATCTTCCCTATATGACTCCTCAATTCATCTAGTCACCTATCCTTAGCCAGCACACACTATCCTGTTTCATTTCTCAAAATACTGGGCTTTCATCCTATTCTTATTTTGACTTCAAGTGTCTCTGCAAAAGCTGTGAATGTGCTATTTGTTGCCTTGAACAAATCTATTTTGGGCGGTGGGTCCAGGACACGCTGTCCTAAAAACGAAAGGAAGTAGAGAAGAACTGGTTCAGAATTTGGTCTGGAGCATCTCTCTTCCTGTTCACATTTGCCATCTGGTGTCTCTCACTGTAGAGAACACGTTTAGCAATGAGCCCTCAAATCTTCCATACTGTATAAATTAGCATACATATTCTACAGACTACAGAGGCTTTTTTACTTTTTAGCCAGTCTCAGGTTGAAGAAATCTGCTGCTGTCAGCACTTTCAGTTGTAAAGCTTCATATATGAAGGCTTGATTTGAGATGTGATTCTTTCTGAAGTCTAGGCTTTAGCTCAGTTGACTAAAACAGTCTAGAGATGTGAATGAGACCTGAGTTTGATGTTATATGTCAATGTATTGTGTACTGCTGATGTAAATACTAAGTTATCAACAAAATAAACTACCCCCTTGCAAGTGTATGTTCGACCATCTTTGCACAGGACTATAAAATACGTCAATTATGAAAAAGATGGCGCATCTGATGTGTGTCAATTTAATGTCTCTCTACAAATGGCCGCCGAGTGTTGTATACTCTGTAGTGCTGTCTTTTCACTGCCGGTTTATTAATGCCTTCAGGGATGGGTTTTTTTTGTATTTGAAGACCTGATCCGTACGTTTAGACAGACATTTGTTAGCGAGGATTCAGCTAACACTACTGAGGTTTTCGTGAACAACAGTGCATCATCTTGTATCGTCTTGCGTGGTCTTGTATCGTCTTGCGTGGTCTTGTATCATCTTGCGTGGTCTTGCATCGCCGTGTATCGTTGTGTATTGTCTTGCATGGTCTTGTATAGTTGTGTATCGTCTTGCATGGTCCTGTATCATCATGTATCGTTGTGTATCGTCTTGCATGGTTCTGTATCATCGTGTATCGTCTTGCATGGTCTTGTATAGTTGTGTATCGTCTTGCATGGTCCTGTATCATCATGTATCGTTGTGTATCGTCTTGCATGGTCTTGTATTGTTTTGTATCGTCCTGTATCATCTTGGATGGTCTTGTATCGTTGTGTATCGTCTTGCATGGTCCTGTATCATCGTGTATCGTTTTGTATCGTCTTGCATGGTCCTGTATCATTGTGTATCATTGTGTCTATGCTGTGAGACATTCCAAGTACTGCTCAGTATTGTAGAGACCACAGTGAGTTCAAAGGCAGCCGCTGCGGCCAACAGTCAAGGCGGTCAGGTTGATAACGGCATTTACTGGTTGACTTCAGCTTGGCCGGGCGCCGGCTTCAGAAGAGGGATCCTGACGTGGGTCCATAAAGCCTCACCCTACATGCACACTGCCCGCTCACCCAGCTCGCAAATCGCTCGATCTCTGGCGAGCTGTCACTGAGCCCTCCCTCGCGTGCACTCTGGCCGCTTGAGGGGGTGGTGGGTGGGGGGTTAATTGAGAACCGCGATCGTGTGGATGGAATCAAGTGTATTGCTTGAATGGCGCAATGGACTGAGCCAAACTGGGCCCTCGTCAAGAATCTTTCCCAGCCCATGGGTGTTGTCTGCTGCCAACGGCAACAGACGTCTGGGTCAGCGCCGGCTTGCAAACGCACTGTCACCTGATACAGTGGTGCAGACAGTAACTCACGGGCTTCTGCATAATGCAATAGACAGAGGTCCTTAATGATGTCGCTTTGATCATGTAACTGTGGGCCTGGCAGATCACTACAGTAGTTGGCATTGGAGGTCCGGATGATAGAAATAACATGTGTCAGTTGTTAATGTTTCGGAGAAAGATGTTTTGGCACAGACTACACAGGATCATTACATTCACATGTTGTGGGCAGTGTGTGCACATGTGTGCATCATTTCTGTGAATGGGGGGGAAGTTTAGGTTTAAGAATGAGCAGATTTCAGTTCATATGTGAGTTTGAAGCATTTGTAAATGCCACACACACACACACACACACGCGCGCTTAGATACAGAAACACAAATGCCATTTAATAAATGTTCTATAATGCTTAACATAGGTATTCAGACACACACACACACACACACACACACACACACACACACTCAGTGTAATGAACACCAAGACCCGGGGTGTGTGGTTCCAATTGCAGAACCGCAACCGTCGATTTATTTTAGTACAAGGGAGTAGGCAGGAGCAAAACCAGTAGATACGGGCAGGTAGATTCAGTAACCAGGAAAACATTCCGCGAAGGCAAAGGCACAGGCGGGAATCGACAGAGAGGAGAAACCAGGAGCAGGAAGGCAGGTCAGGATACCGGGTGATCAGTCCACGAAGGCAACAATACCGGCAGGGGTAGACGGTAGAAGAATCCAGGGGCAGGCAGGCAGGTCGGAATACCGGTTGATCAGTCCGCGAGGGCAACAGTACAGGCAGGGTTAGGCGGAAGGAGAATCCAAAGGGCAGGCAAACAGGTCAGGATGCAGGTCTCTAGAGAACAGGATAGAACGGGGACGGGACGGGAAGGGAAGGGAAGGGAAGGGAAAGAGCAACAGGCTGGGAGTCAACAGGCAAGCGTAACGAGCTAAACAACGGCTTGGCAGGTCCACTACGAACAATACCTCACACTGGAGTGAAGGCAGAGCACAGGCTATATAGAGGGGTAAACAGGGCACAGGTGTTTAGTATTCCGGTGATTGGGATCTGGATTGCTGGGTGCGTTCATGAGTATTGGGAAGTGAGAGCGTAACGGTGGCAGGTGAGGAGCGTGACGGGGAGGAATTGGATCCGGAACGGCGCGAGATCCTCACATTCAGTGACTTTAAAATTAGCAGAAATACAACTCTTGGACTTTCATATGCCTGGGGAGTATACTATTTTCAGGTTTTTTTTGCCAAAATCAACAGGCAAAGTTTTAAATATTTAGCCTATATTTTTCAATATTCATTAATGAATGCAGTGTTTTGTGTGTGGTGTGATTAGCCTGGTGGCTTTTGGCCCCCAAAATTTTTTTATTTTTATTTCTAACAGTATTTACTTATTTAATAGGGATACATACAGTATACACTATGTGTGAAGATACAGTATATAGGCAATCAAAACATCTTTGTTTAAAATGTTTTATTCATTTGCAAAATATAGTACACTTTCTTTCACCTAAAAACGTATGTAATTTGTGTACCTCTTTTAAATCTAACTGAATTACTTTTTTCTTTAGGAAGACTCTGCGAGTTAACTTTCACTACTCGATGTAGTGTCAACAGTCCTTCTTTGCGTTAAATTGTGTGGAAATGTGTTGGGGGAAGACTTGTCTGTCAAGAGAAATCTATCCCGAAATAGAAGAGAGACTCAGAATTTGAAAGGCCATGCTACCGACACACAAATAACCAATTTTAATCAACTTTGGTGTTTGTGGAATGCTCTGTGTAATGGTAGGAATTTTGGATTGTAGGATTGGAAAGCTGTTTGCGTTCATGTATTCATTGCAAATCATCCTCATTCAACAGGATTGTTTCGACTGATATTTCCAAAGAGCTAATGTCTGCAAACATTCTAATGTCTGCAAACACATGTTTAGGGTGCTGAAGAAACAACAGTGTCCTTAGTTCTGTGGCCTAGGTTTGTTCAACAGTCTAAATCGCTGCCTCCGTTTTACATGTGCGGCTGCAGAATGGGTTTGAATCCAGACCACTGTTCTTTCAGTGTAAAGGTCTGTCCTCCATATTTGCCACCTTCCTGTAACCTAAAATATTTACTGCAAATGTCTACTGGTCTTTTTTGCTTATTTTTATGTTAGGAGTACAGTAAAAATATTAAATATTGCCCCTTTATGTCTGAAAATGATACAATCATCTTGAACATCCTTGAGAAAAATAGAAGTGATAAAATGGCAGTGCGTTTCCTCAGTTATGCAGTTCTCCTCAACAATATGTTTCAGGCACAGCATAAATGTATCATCAGCACTCAATTATTATTGCTTAGTTGGAATTACTGGAAAAACCCAAATACACACAGCTATTGTCGCTAAGTAATTTACCCTCAGGTTCCCACCACAAACTCCTCGTGCACCCACCACGCACTCACTGGAAGGGAAATGTACCCCCAGAAACAGTGACGTTCATCATGCATTTCCTAAATTAAAAGACTAATGAAAACACCCTTCACTCACAGATGTCTCATTGTCCCCAAGCAAGGCGTTCTGTTCTTAATCTTAATATCCGCTCCACAACACCAGTGTGTGTTTGTTTAAGCCTGGCTGCATTCTGTGCATTTCTACGACCCTGTGTGTATGTGCACATGTATATTTTCTAGTGCCTGTGTGTGACTTCAGATCCATATGCACCAGTCTAAAAGAAGCCCCCTCTGCTGATACTAGCAAACTACATGAACTGCCATTCATTTGTCGGCTTTCCTCCCATTCAGGTACTCTTAGTCGACACTAATGTGTCGCGTCTAAAACCCAATGGACTTTCTTATTCCCCTGCAGCTCAAATGGATGCTTTTCATGCCATTTTTAAATGGGCTCAACATTTATAATTGCAAGTGTTAAGGATGCGCGTAGTGGATGAATGAGAAGTGATGTAACTGGGAACCATCATCATTAACCATCATAATCTGATTTAATCCATTTGGACCCAATGTTCAATTCAATTCTTTTTAAATCCTATTAATGCCTTCTGTGCCATGAACATATTTTCTCTGTTGGATTGAATTGTAATGCTGCCTAATAGAAATGATTTTATTATGGTCAAAATTATCGTTATTGTATAAGTTAAGTGCTCTGAATATATATACAGGGCTGTGGTGGTTTAACTGTTTATTATGATCTTTTTCTGTTCTCATGCAGAACTCTGTATAAAAGGATAGGCCTAAATAAAAATAGAAAATGGAAAAAAAGATGAATGTGAACAGGATGTGGAGATGGAAATTTAAATAAAAATAAACAAAACTGCACTTCTTTCACCAGTTCAATCAATATTCTGATCAAGGGGTGCTTTTACACTTGCTAGCTATAGTAAATGAAAGGCGGTCAAATGCTGAAAAGGAATTTAAAGCCAGAAGATACAATTTAAATTTAGGACTGGCTGTTTGTAAACTTAGTTTAAGTCAGTTAACACAAGCCAATCTCTCCAGCCATAAAATTTGTGCTGCTAGGCTGTTTGTTCTTAGCCCAGATAGCTCTCCTAACTGACTCGTCTGCTAGGAACCCTGGGAAAATGGAGATTTGAGGCTTGGAATAAACTTATGATACTTAGACTGAGACGTTGTTATACCAGGCAAGTTAGCTAAGAGCACATTGTCATTTACAATGACCCAGGAGCAATTAGGGTTAATTCTCTTGCTCTGGGAGAGGAGAATGGCAGGGTTTTGTACCTTGTTTTTTGTTCCTTGCTAGAGGATTAGAGCCAGCGACCTTTCGTTTACTGGCTCAACGCCCTTGGCAATTAGGCTACCCTGTCCTACTGTATGGTTGGAGCTTGGTGGAAGGGTTTGTTAAAGGGGTCCAGTGTCAAACGTTTGGTGAGACATAGGGCTTTTAAACCCTCTGTTTTAAAGGTGTGTTTGAAGTGAATTATTCAGTCTTAGTCCTGAGTATTTGTCCAGTATTAAGTATATGAATGAAGGGTTCTCTTAAATGGGGTTCTCATAAAAAAACTTATGTTGGACAACAGTTTTGCTGCAAATCTGTTCTATTTGGGGCCCCCGACTGCTAGTGAGCCCCTGACCACTAGAGGAGAGGGGGCCCCAAATTCAATTTTACATAGTACCCCAAAAATGTGGCCAAGTTTACCAGACCTATAACACCAGTCTGCTCAAATGGAAATATTTCTGAAATAAAAAAAGACCAACTCAACCAGCACTGATCGCTTTTCTGTAGCATCCTACAGGAAAAGACCTGAGGAATTATAAAAGTAAACTGAGTTCAGTACATTTATACCACTGTTCCCTATGGAAAATTTCTGGCGTATGGGTTTAGGAAAAACATACAGTTAGGCATAGTGTTTGGAGTATTGGGGTAATTAGGTTAACTTTTAGGTGTAGCCTAGGCGTTACCAGTTAGGGGTTAGGGCTTGAATAAGTTTAGGCATGAAGGTAAGGGTATAAAGGTTAAGGGTCAGGTTAGGTTTAGGGTAGGACTCAGGTCCACACAAGAACAGAAGAACATGCAGGAGAAAGCCGATGAGTGATTAAAGACAAAGACACCTTCAAAATTCAGAAATCCACTTGTTACCCCAAAATGAGGCCCCATAAAAAATATCATGCTTGATTAGACAACAGAATTAAATGCACACCTCACAATCGCTGGAATGGATCTCTAACGATGTACATCCATATACTATTTAAATAGTTAATTTCTAAGACGTGAATGCTTGTTGCTAAAACGCTGAACTGTCCATAACGACTGTGGAATTGAGCACAGATGAATGGTTTGCTCATGAATTTGGCGATCTTTCCGTGCATACATCGCATTGCAGTGGTGGTCAGGTTTTGTATGATCTCTAAAGCGCCCATTATGAGTCAGCACCCTGACTTGGATGCAGTGGGAGTTTGGGAACATTGGGAAGGGAATAGAGACTCCATGCACATAACAGCGAACAGCGTTTTTGCTTAGTGAGTACTGCTTTAGCCAGGGATTGTTTCTGTATCATCAGGCAATTAATTCCCTCTCCCTGTTCCCTACAGTTGTCTAGGGAAGATATTGAGGTGAGGCTACACATCCTCTTCTGATTCTGATATGTCTGGACAAAAAGATGTCCAGGACAAAAAGATGTTGGCCGAAATGGAGTTTCCAAATCAGTCGTAGTAAATGCACAAACACACCGTTTGTGAATGATGGATTTACACATAGACAGACACAAACACACCAACAGATGCCGTGACCCTGACTTTCACTGGCCTCAGTTGTCGATAGAAGGTCAAAGCTCCTCCGGCCCTGTCTCTGAATGTTAAGGTAGCATTACTTTGTTAAATCTGCATTTAAATATGATCAACTTACGCTACATCCCTGATTCGATGTTACAATGTTTGTAGTCTGGTGACCTGCACACAGTGATGAAGAACGTGTGGAGCGGGGTGCTATTAATAGCCTTGACACAACAGATACTGGTGTGTTACATTTATAACCCATCCTCTACCATTGGTCTGGTAAACCATTGGTGCGGTGTAAATGAAAAGTTTATACTTTCTGTTTTCTTATTTGGGGATATCTGGACGTTGGAGTACAGTAGGGATTGTGAAGCAAAGTTTGTATTTGAAACTGTAAATAACGTTATGTATTTTGCAGTGACGGGAGGGGCACTCAAGGGGCCAATCAGATTTCAGGTGGGGCAAGTTCCCAGTGTGACCACCCCCTAGATCCGCCGGCGGTTCTGAGACTCTAGACACAGATTTGAACATTGCACTCAGTGGGTCCTAGCAAAGGCAGCTCAGGTGTGTGGAAGGGCAATTGCTCAACTACACGGTTACAGCTGGCTCAGAGTTGCTCAGGGTGTGTGCGTGTGTGCGTGCGTGCGTGCGTGTACGCAGTATAAGTACCATCAAGCAGTTCTGTATTGGAAAGATCAAAGAACAACCTAAGAAAAACAAAATGAAATATTGATGGTACATTACGCATAAAGGGTTAGGGTCAGGATCATTTCACAACTTTCACATTGTTAGGATTGGATAAAGTTCTCTTTCAGTCGGTCACTTGATGCAACACTAATGGGTTAACTGAACTTTATACAATCAAATCTTGAATTACGACTTGTCCATCACCTCTCATCTTTTGGTCTTCATCACACTGACTTGTATGATACACACATTTTTCTGTAACGTAAGTGGAAATTACCTTCTAGTGCCAACATAGAAGTAATTCAACCATCCACTTGGTGAATTAAAGATTCCTGTGGGCGTTTTTGGAAAGTTTGTTAGGTCGTGTTTCAAATGTAAAGCTAATTTTCTCACCTGGTTAGCCTGGTTAACTAGTTTGCGACAATGCCAACCTCTGAGCTGAGTTCGTGAAATCGACAATGCCTGTGTCGATTCAGAATGCTTTTCTGATTAGTTTATCCGGAAAGCATTCCCAGTTGTTGCCTGGTGCCTCAGCCTGGATTACACAGGTATGCACTTTAATGCAAACATTACTACGGGCGACAGATTCTGGAGACGAGTTGGCACCAGAATCCAACCTGCTCTCACTGGAATACGTTTTCTATTTTACGTAAGTCTCCGACAGCCAAATTCGTAATATATATTACATTAGGTGAAGTAACGTTAGAGTAATAATCATGAAAAAAATAATAGCAATCCACAGGCTGTGTTTCAAAGCCGTGTCCTATAGCTGCACAGACAGGTGCACTACCCACTGCTCCAAATAGGAACTTCCTGTTAAAGTCTGTTATCCCTGTATGGAACAGTGGGTAGGACAGTGGGTAGGATTGCTGGTTCGTAATATAGGATACGCATCATTTGTAATGTATGAAACATTTTAGTAACGTTCGTGACATATATGTTTTCGTACCATTCGTAACATATGATGTTTGTCTAGCATTCGTGACATATATGTTTTCGTACCATTCGTAACATATGATGTTTGTCTAGCGTTCGTAACATTTGTTACATTTTAGCCAATTCGTAATGTATTATACGTTTTGGTAGTGCTTTAACGTAACATAACATATCATATGAAATCGGATTCACGTAAAATTGACTACGTATTCCAATGAGACCAGGTTGCAGAATCAGGCAGAATGTGTTTCTCCTCAGCCCAACTGTTTTCAACTATAGTGTTTGACCGTATTCGTAATGGTTGTCCCAACCACCTGATCGCAAAAACGCCTGCATGAGTTTCCCGACTTCATCGACGAGCTCAAGTCGACGCAATGTCAACTTTAATTCTCTGACTGCTGGAGAATGAAAGAAGACTAGAAGACTAGAAAGAAGTTCTATATGTTGTCTGACGGGATGCAATGAAACACCCAACTCTGTTTGAAGAATGCACATTCAAACCAGTACTGATTCCCCTGACCCAGAAGGAATGTTTTTCTCTCTCTCCTGTATACGGAGGACGGACATGACTGTATGACCCACTCGTCAGTTCCGTGTCATTGGGCAGTGCATGGTGGTCAGAGTAGTATGAACGCAGGCATGCAAACCCGCGCATTAAAGCACTGGTGCATGAACACACAAACGCTCCCCCATTGTTGCGTAATGCATAAGAAAACACACCTCAAGCCGAGTCAACCCAGGTGTGATGCCCTGCTGTTGTCATTCAGGACATTTACACACAGGGGGACTTGGGAGGATCTGATGGACTCTGAGCCAGCAAAAACCCCAAGCCTGATACTTTGACAAGGGGAAGTTCACCTGTTCACACTAGCCCATTCTCTGCCGGCATTGTGGATGGCTGATGGGTATTTGATGCTCCAATCTAGGGTTGCACGTTGTTATTCTGTATCTTAAACCATTTTGAATCAGTGACTTAATCAACAAATTGTGTATGCTTTTCAGGTATCGGATCCACAGTGAAGATTCTTAATCATATGGTTAAATTAAAATGTCAAGCCAATGGTGAAAGTGCATATTAACCCCCAAAACAGCATAACTAAAACAAAATTGTACTGGAATTCTGTTGGTTTAGTTTAATCAATGTGGCGTTTCTTAAGGGGGTGTATTTTTACATGTGGTCTCAATTGAATTATTTTTCTGCTCATAATTGATCACCGAGAACCATTTTTTAAAATATTTTTATTTGTTACAGAGGAATTGGTTGTTGTGTTTTGCCAAGTCATTTTTTTCCCATTCACCACAAAGTATCTAAAGTATGTTATTAATTGCTCCTAAACGCCTAACCAACTGCAACTAACCAAATGATGCTATTCATAACAGCAACAAAAACATGCAAATGTACATATATGGAAGCACGTGAGGAGGGTCTGGTGTTGGAAAATGTCCGTATATGGAAGCACGTGAGGAGGGTCTGGTGTTGGAAAATGTCCATATATGGAAGCACGTGGGGAGGGTCTGGTGTTGGAAAATGTCCATGTATGGAAGCACGTGGGGAGGGTCTGGTGTTGGAAAATGTCCATATATGGAATCACGTGAGGAGGGTCTGGTGTTGGTTCAGAGACAACAAGCTGAATGAGATGGGAGGAGCTGATGAGACAGGTGTTGGTTTGAAATGTTTTAATGCGTTTCCTAACATCCTTTTGACACAGTATCAAAATGGATTGTAGTAAATGGCGAGCTCCTGACTCTACAAAATGTGACAATGCATTTTCTCTGTGGCAAACGCAATCTAACAAAAATACGATTTGTGCTGATCACTGCGATAGGTGAAAATAAGACCACATGTGAACTTTCCCTTCACAAACACTGAAGGTGTCACGGAAAACCTTTTAATATGGATGAGGACAGGATGGTGTGAAGAGAGTGGGTGCCTTTGTTCACTCGTCAACACTGTCAGGTGTAGAGACGAGAGGAAGATGAAAGCAGGCCATGAAGAGAGTACAGAACAGTGGAGTACAAGGTGAAAACATATGCCATACTGTTGTTTTGGATTTACGGATTCACCCTAGTCAGAAGGTTTCCTAAGGATTGGTCTAGGATTAGATATGGCTTAGAAGTTTGTGTGTGTGCATGTGCGTCTCAGATTTTCCCCAGCTACAACCTGTGTTTTGCTCATTTCCATTATTTACTCTCTTATTCAACAGGAGACACCTTACTATCAAAACCTTGGCTACTGAAGAATGACCTACCAATGTAAGTACATTGAATGAATGAATTAATTAATTAATTAATGCATGGATAGAAGATTAAAGGGACACATTCCCAAAAGCATATCAGATCAAATGCATCTCCAGTTTAAATGTTGATTGACGGCTTTGCTGTTTCACTTTGATTTGGTCATCCTCAATACCAGGACAGAGAAGGCCGTTTGGGTCTTCCCCTTGATAAGGTCATCCTCAATACCAGGACAGAGAAGGCCGTTTGGGTCTTCCCCTTGATAAGGTCATCCTCAGAACCAGGACAGAGAAGGCAGTTTGGGTCTTCCCCTTGATAAGGTCATCCTCAGTACCAGGACAGAGAAGGTAGTTTTGGTCTTCCCCTTGATAAGGTCATCCTCAGTTCCAGGACAGAGAAGGTAGTTTTGGTCTTCCCCTTGATAAGGTCATCCTCATTACCAGGACAGAGAAGGCAGTATTAAAGATGTACAACAGGATTGCCTTTAATCATTTTTCAGGCCTGTCTTCCAGGAGGGTTTGTTGTGTTGATGTGGGTAGGGCAGCTGGGTATTCTGATGTTCCTACTGACTGTTAGCCTGCCTCAGATAAGATCAACATCCTTATTCATAAAGCATCACAGAGTAAACATGCTGATCTGCGATCTTGTCCTGTACATTTCATGTAGAGTTTGTCTCTATCCCTGACTGAAAAGGTGAAAATCTGTAAATGTTCCCTTGAGCAAGACAGCAAGGCATTTAAACCTAACTGCTATTGTAGATTTCTGTGTATAAGAATGTCTGCTAAATTTCTACAATTATCTCTTTAATCTGTTGAGTTTCACGGGAGCACAAGAAATAACCAATGGAGTTGTCTAAAAGGAATCCACTGTGCATGCTGACCAATCAAAAACCAAAAAACCACTCCATCTCCCTTCACCCCCAGTACACAACTCTGGTACACTCCTTATCAGACATCCACAACAATACAATGAGTCATGCTTCTCTCCCTCCGTTTCCGTCCATAGAAGTCTCTGAGACCTGATGAATGTTTTATGACCAGAGTATGTACACACATACGTAAATACACACACCTATACCAGTCGATTAGGGTCAGCCAGCCAGGCAGTCACTTAGCCAGTCGGTTGGTCAGCCTGTCATACAGTCAGCCAGCCAGTCGGTTGGTCAGCTAGTCATTTTGTCAGCCTGTCATACAGTCAGCCAGCCAGTCGGTTGGTCAGCTAGTCATTTTGTCAGCCTGTCATACAGTCAGCCAGTCAGGCAGTTGATCAGTCTGCCAAGTCTGCCAGTTGGTTGGTAAGTCAACCAGTCAGCCATACAGTCGGCAGTCAGTCAGTTAGTTAGTCAGCCAGTCAGACAGGCAGTCAGTCGGTAAGATAGCCAGTGTCTCTATTTCCAATTGTCTATTAGACAGTTTGTCTGTACACTTTGTCAGTCTGCCAAAACATTTAAATGCATTCTTCAGTCATTACTGATCCATTGATTACTTCCATTGAGCTAGTAAGGATGGGTGGGTGGATGAATGGACAGATGCAAGAGGGAGAGAGAGGAAGCGAGGAGAGAAAGGAGGAGGGAGGAAGGGGGAGTTAGAAGAGAAGAATGTGATTGATGCATTTGTCTGTCGCAGCCAGGGGAGGAGAGTGATTGGCAATTTCCCTGAATCAGAAAGCAGAACTTCTCTTTCACCCTCCATCGCTCTAAAATCCCCTCTCTCCGTCCCTCTCTTCACTTTTCAGTCACTGCCTTTTTCTTCATAATGTTCTTTTTTCTCTCTTCATCTCAAAAAACAAAAAATGAACCACTGCACCTCAGCTGCCCTAGACGCTTGCCTACAACGTTAACTAGGTAACATTACTAGACATCTAGTCTATCACATAATCCATTCTGTATCCTAGCATAACCTAGCCTAGCATCTAGTCTATCCCATAATCCATTCTGTATCCTAGCATAACCTAGCCTAGCATCTAGTCTATCCCATAATCCATTCTGTATCCTAGCATAACCTAGCCTAGCATCCTAGATAGCATCCATATTTGGATTATACAGTAATATAGCACACATTACTGTATGTATACTTTAAACCCTTGGTGTACAGTCGTTTGGTGTAAATGGCAGACGTTGCCATGGTGACGGGCGGCTCATATCCGGCTGATGTGTTAACAGGCTGACAGACTGCGAATGGATCGGAATGGTCACTGCTGGATTTGCTAAGAATTCTTAAATTAATGTCAGTTTGAATTTTCAGTTTTAAGCCTATTTGTTATTGAGAGGTCTGTCTATGTGTCTCTGTCCATACATATGTCACAAACTATCTCAGACACCACTGGTCTGATTTTACTATAGAGATCTGTCATTAACAAGATGTCAATGACTGGCTAGATGCTGGCATTATAACTGGTGGAGGTCATGGCCCTTACCTTGTTTAACATAAATTTATGTAATTCAGATTCAATGTCCATCTCCTCACAAGGAATACATTTGCGTCTGGCACCACAAGGTCTGCTGTTGATCAATAAACACTCAGGTGTGCATGGTTTAGCACTTATACATATCAATCAGACAGAGGTATTGGGACCGTAATAAAGTGTGGTACACATGTGGCAAACACTGTCAAAATGTTAAGCAACATCCAAGCCTCTTGATCGGTTTGAAAGTGTAATGACATTTGGCACACATGCTCAGGAAAACGAGTCCAGTTAACATAAACATATCAAGTACCAGTCTCCCAATGTTTACTGTTGCCTTTTTTTATTTATGAGAACGTTAGATTATACAGTTTGTCAGAGATTAGTGTTGATCACGTTGATTGTTGGACCATGTGTAAATAGTGTAATAGGCTTTTCATTGTACTGCTTTGGAATAGATTTAACGTGGGTCTTAATGGAATAAGATGCACAGATGTGTGGTCACAGCTCAGAGTAAAATTGCTTTGTAATACAATGGGAGTGTTAGCCTTCTGCTGAGGTCATTCTGCTCTGTGTGTGTGTGTGTGTGTGTGTTTTTGCATCTCTGCATGTCTGTTTGTATCAGGGTTTCCTAGTTGATCTAGAGATAGTGGACCCAGCTGTAGCCCAGAACGCTTGGCTCTACACTGTGCGCCATGCGCAAGGCTTTCTGGGATATCTGCCCGTGTCGGTTTTATCCTCCTCTTCCTAATAAAAACCCACTGTGCTACACGTGTGCGCACATACACACACACACGCACGCACACATAATCATGAGGCTGAAAGTAAAGTAGCACAAGACTACATTATAGGATAACCTGGTAACATCTCCAAACTGCTGCAATAAACTTCAGGAGGATAGCCTTATTAAAAGATCTATTGAAAGAGTGTTAAAAATGTGGGGTAAACTCTCTTTGTGCTAGGGTGTTCCATCCTCTCACACCCTTTCTTCTCCGCAAGGGGGAAGTCGTGAAAAGCAGAGAGTGAAGGGTGATGTTTTCAGAGTGGAACCCAGCCCTGGCATCTGCAGGTTATCACAGATGGCTGAGCAATCAATTTAAAGCTGAACGCTCAAGCTTTTGCTGTGGCTTACAACGAGAGGTGTAAAACGTACACAGTACACATCATCGGCTGTGTTCACCACTTTTGGGAAGTTCCTCGTACCGTTATTCACTATACTGTTTAATGTATATTTTCAACACATTTTAGTCCTTTTAGCAGATGCTCATATCCAGAGCAACTTAAGGAAACTGCACTGTGAAGATTGTTAGCGACCAGGAAATGGCAATTTCTGCCCTGGCAGTTGTCCCAGCAAGAAGATCAAAACAGCATTCCCATTTTCAACAGGGGGAGAAATCAACAGGCGAATATTATGGCTATTTAATTATACTGTGAAACACCATCATTCCATCAACACTGCAGATATATAATTAAACATTTTTGAAATTACAATGGAAATATTTTAGGAAAATCATCTGTAGCACCCTTAACTCAGTTACCAATCAGATTTACTTACGTGTACTTGCAGATGGGGGACGGTGATGAAGCAGGTTAACAAACGCCGACAAAGGGACGCGCGTCTCGCCAAACCAAGAAACAGACACCGCGTGCACACTGACGACGGACAAAAACTAAAAGGGAATTTCCGGAATCTCGTCAGGGGGTGCCAAGACTGTTAGGGGAGACTGCAGCGCCCCTACTTCCCAGAGCTATGGACGCATCTGTTACATTAGAACTCCACACTGGAACTGACCGGTCTCTCTTATGGGCCTTGTGTACTAGGGTTTGTTAGGGGAGACTGCAGCGCCCCTACTTCCCATAGCTATGGACGCGTCTGTTACATTAGAACTCCACAATGGAACTGACCTGTCTCTCTTATGGGCCTTGTGTACTAGGGTTTGTTTGGTGTTTCTGTGCTGGTATTGCTGACTGTTTTCACCTGTTGAGCCAGCTGGAACCTGGCTGCATTAAAGGTTTGATACTATAACCATTTCATTAATTGAGAGGGTGTTAGCATGAAACCCATGTCACACCCAGTCCCCTCCAGGGAAAAGCAGTAACAGACAGGTCTGTTACTTTAGTTATACCTGTGCAAAATGCATCAACATGTACTCATGTTAAACTGCAACCCCGTTTCCAAAAAAGTTGCAAATAAAAACAGAATGCAGTGATGTGCAAATCTCATCTCTTAATCTAATTGAAAATAGTACAAAGACAACAAATCAAATGTTGGACCTGAGAAATGTTGTTTTTGGAAAAATATATGCCCATTTTGAATTTGATGCCAGAAACACGTTTGAGAAAAGTTGGGTCAGGGGCATGTCGATTATTGAGTTGCATCTCCTCTTTTTACAACACTCTGTAAGTGTTTAGGAACTGAGGAGACCAATTGCTGTATTTTTGAATGTGAAATGTTTTCCCAATTTTGCTTGATATAGTATTTCAGCTCCTCAACAATTTGCATGGGTTCTCCTTTGTCATGTTTTTCATTTCATAATGCGCCAAACGTTTTCAATCGGTGACAGGTTTGGACTGCAGCCAGGCCAGTTTTGCACCCAGACACTTTTACTGCAGAGCCATGTTGTTGTAATACGTGCAGAATGTGGTCTGGCAATTGTCTTGCTGAAATAAGCTTGGCCTGCCTAAAAAAGACGTAATCTGGATGGTAGCATATTTTGCTCCAAAACCTGTATATATTGTTCAGCATTAATGGTTCCTTCACAGATGTGCAAGTCAACCATGCCATGTGCGCTAATGCACCCCCATACCATCATGGATGTTGGCCTTTGAACTCTGCGCTGATAACAAGCTGGATGGTTCCTTTCCTTTTTAGCCCGGAGGATACAGTGTCCATGATTCCCAAAAATAATTTCAAATTTTTATTGGTCATACCACAGGACAGTTTTCCACTTCACCTCAGGCCATCTTAAATGAGGTTGGGCCCAGAGAAGGCGGCAGCGTTTTTTGATCTTGTTTTTATCTGGGTTCTTCTTTGCATGGTAGAGTTTTAAGTTGCATTTGTGGATGCAGCAACAAATGATGTTCTCAGACAATAGTTTTCAGAAGTGTTCCTGAGCCCACGCAGTGATGTCCACTACAGAATCGTGTCTGTTTTTAATGCAGTGCCGCCAGAGGGCCGGAAGATCACAGCCATACAATATTGTTTTTTGGCCTTGTCCCTTGCATACAGAAATTTCTCATTTGAAACTTTCAATGATATTATGTAACATAGATTATGAGATCCCCAAACTCTTTGCAATTTTACGTTGAGAAACGTTATTCTTAAATTGTTGCAGTATTTGCCCACACAGTCTTTCACACAGTGGTGAGCCCCTCCCCATCTTTTCTTCTGAAAGACTCATCCTCTCTGGGATGCTCTTTTTATACCCAATCAAGTTACTGACTTGTTGCCAATTAACCTAATTAGTTATGTGATGTTCCATCAGGTTCTTTTTTGTATTACACAACTTTTCCAGTCTTTTGTTGCCCCGTCCCAGCTTTTTTGAAATGTGTTGCTGGCATCAAATTCAAAGTGGGCATATATTTTTCAAGGAACAATAACATTTTTCAGTTTCAACATTTGATATGTTGTCTTTGTACTGTTTTCTATTGAATATAGGGTTCACGTGATTTGCACATCTTTGCATTCAGTTTTGTTTCCATTTTACACAGCGTTCCAACATTTTTGGAAAGTTGGTTGTACTTTAAAAGCATAATTTGTTCAATTGCTGTCAATGGCTTTGTCTTGCATTAACAGACGCAAATGAAATCGGAGATAATCCACTTTGCACAGCCATGCTAACTGCTTAAATGAGATTATAATTCACAGTGCATATCGGCCTTGCCTCTTAACTTTTAAATTAAGAACTTTGAGGGCATGGACGTCCTGCATTCGTACCCACCATTGCTGATGAAGCCCTCTCTCTCTCTCTGTCTCTGTCTCTGTCTCTCTCTCTCTCTCTCTCTCTCTCTCTCTCTCTC
>JACXGI010003285.1:35195-45270 GCA_016801175.1 Esox masquinongy | reverse complement strand
CTACTGCCTGTCTCTCACAAACACACGCACACTGTGTTAAAGACACACTCATACATTATCTCAGAGAGATACTACACATTGATCTTTTTTCTTTAGTGTCTTTCTTACTTGTTATCGATTTCTTCTTTGGTTTTCTATTTGTCCACCTCTCTCTCTCACTTTCTCTTCCGTCATGTCTCTGCCTATCCCTATGTCTCAACCCCTCTCATTTTAACACACATTTTCTCATTCAGCGTTTGCCTTTCTTTTACCTCTCATTTTCACTGCTGTCAAACACTGCACCTGTAATTTGCTACTCTCAGCTCATTCATCTTCTCTGTCATTCTCCTTCTCTCTCTCCTCTATCTCTCTATTCTTCCCCCATCCTCCCTCTCTATCCTCTTTTTTTAACTCTCCTCCCTCTCTCCTCACTCTCATTCTCTTTACCCACTCTAGGTCTCTCTCTACCTCTATCTCAATCTTTCCTTATTGTACAAAGTTACGAAGTAAGTACCCTGGTCTTATGCGCGCACACACTCATATACACACACCCAAACCCCTCCCCCCACTTACACCCCTGTCCTCTAGGGCAAGTCTGAAAGTGGAGCAGATGGGGGCTCAGGGCTCTGTGATTGAGATGTGTTCTGACAAAGTGCACGTCCATGCTGCTCAGATGTGGCTTCCCATTCCCCACTGGGGGGAAACTACTCTCCCAAGTCAGTGGAAGATCCCCATGTTGTCCACACCTTCGTCCGTATCTGGCAACCCGCTTGGATTACAGTTACAGGGGATTGGTCTTCCGGGGGACTTCACTTCACTTCAATTGCAAATGCAATTTTAAAGTACAAAAACGCCAAACCAGGCTACAAATACATATGGCGATTATGACAAAATGTCAAACAACTTATTTCCGTTGTGGCCTTCTGTTTGGTAGGTCCGGGCTGCATGGCATGTCCAGTGTAATGAGCGCTCTGGGCCTCAATCCCTACACAATGTAAACACATTCATAAGTAGAGATATTGTAGTGCTGACTTTGTTTTCCAATTGGCCTTGAGGCCACCTTAACATTAACCAGTGGGGTTTAACCTAACACTGGCAGAAAGGTTTTTTAATTACAGCCGAGAGTATGTTCCCGTCTACCGCTGCTGTATATAAAAGTTTTGCTCTGGTCTGTACAGCCTTTAAATCGGCATGGCACAGAATATGTGCCACTACCGCCTGTGGCGCGAGAATTGGAGTGAGAATCCCTGGCAGTATTGAAATAGTTTTTAAACAGTGGGGGCCTGTAACACAGATGATTTTATGGGCCAATCCCAGCTTCAGCTGAATGACTCTTTTATCCACTGATAGCCACCGGAGCTCTCTGAGTTGATCCGGGTCAGCGTGAGCCTGGAGGCAGGAATCCAGAATGATCCGTGCCATTTTATTCTGTGCTGTCTGAGGCGTGTTAACTTATGGCTGCTGCTGTACAGGGTCTGTGGGCCTTTAAGGTCAAAGGGATGCTGCACGAACTGTACGGCTTGTGTTTTAAAGATCCCTTTATCTGCACGTTTTGGCTTTTCCTGAACAGAAAATGACACGTCTTTGTTGAACCTGGCAAATATTTTCGGCACCATGCGCTTCGCTCTCAGAAACCCGCCCTCAGGTACAGTGGGTTTAATACAGTCCTTGGCTGCTGCTCTGCCAGCAACCATGAATCATAGAGCTATATGATATGGGCCATAATATACAATCATAAAATTGACAAAAGCTAGTTGGATAATGACTCGTGTGTAACACAGTTTTTGACAGATATCAATTGTCCAGTCATAAAATTGACAAAAGCTAGTTGGACAATGACTCGTGTGTAACACGGTTTTTGACAGATATCAATTGTCCAATCATAAAATTGACAAAAGCTAGTTGGACAATGACTCGTGGGTAACACGGTTTTTGACAGATATCAATTGTATGGACATGAATTAGGAAGGCACACGCGTGTCTATGGGGTCCCACATTTCACAGTGCATGTCAGAGCAAAAACAAAGCCATGAAGTCCAAGGAGCACTCGGTAGACCTCAGAGATATTATTGTGTCGAGGCAAAGGTCTGGGGAATGTTATAAAATAAATACCTAAATCGTTCCAAGGGGCACTGTGGGCTCCATAATTGCGAAATGGCTTGGACCCACAAAGAGCTGGTCTTCTGGCAAAACTGAGTAACCAAGCAAGAAGGGCCTTGGTCACGGAGTTGACCCAAAGCCCAATGGTCACTCTAACTTCAGAGTTTCTCTGCAGAGATGGGAGAACGTTTCAGGAGGACAACCACCTCAGTACCACCTCTCCATCAATCAGGCCGTAGTATAGTGCCCTGATGGAAGCCACTCTGGAGTATAAGGCAAATTACATGCCACTAGAAGGGCTCTGAGAGCATGAGGGAAAAGATTATCGGATGAGACTAAGAAATTCAGCCGTTCGTATTGTCTTGAATTCCACGAGACCAAAACCAAACTATCTGGCCTGAATGCCAAGTGTTACGTCTGGCGAAACCTAAGTACTGCTCATCACCTGGCTAAAACCATCCCTACTGTGAAGCATGGTGATGGGAGTATCAAGCTATGGGGATGCTTGTCGGTGGCTGGGATTGGAGACTGGTCAGGATTGTATTATGAATGAAGACTATAAAACAACAAAATGTGACGAAAGTGAGGGTGTCTGAATACTTTCCAAAGGCAAGTGGCCATCTATTATTCTAGATGCAGGTATTTTTGAGTTATTGCTCTTGTTGGGCCAGACACAATTCGTAATGTAAAGAGGACCGCTTTCTTTGACTAGTGGCAATGCTAAACAGCTCAGTAACTAAAAAGGAGACTTCGATGCCAACCGAGCTTTTACAAGTCTTATTAGATCCAACAGCTTTCATTTGAGAGACTCTACGAGGCTTTTAACCTTGGAGTTTACCGCCTATAAAAAGCAGAACAGTAAAACAACCTTTTCCAGATGGCTACCGTGCAGGGGTGTGGAAGTCAGCTGGATATTGAGGGGGACACATTTTATATTTTTTGTGTTCAGTGTTGTTGTTATTGCAGGTAAACCAACTGACCTAGCTCCTACGCACTTCTCAGTGCTGCGAACAAAGCTGTTTCACTACTGGCCAAATTCAACAATAAAGATACATTTTCATCATCATGCATTACAGTTCTCTACAGGTTTAGTGACTACAGATAAAATGCATTGATCTACTGGGATTTTTTACAAGACACCTTAACGTTCTATTTTGCCTGTGGCCTAGGTTGGCCAGTCAGGAAAGGTTCCCGTAGTAGACCGTGATGCAGCCGGTCAGGAACCGTTCCCGTAGCAGACCGTGATGCAGCCGGTCAGGAACCGTTCCCGTAGCAGACCGTGATGCAGCCGGTCAGGAACCGTTCCCATTGCAGACCGTAATGCAACCAGTCAAGAACCCTTACCCGTCACACAGTGGTTCCCAACCAGGGGTACTAGTACCCCTCGGGGTACTTGACCTATCCACAGGGGTACTTGAAAACACTCATGACACCATAGGCTTACTAGGGAAATTAACATGAGGGGGTACTTCAGGGGTACTCCAAGCAGAGCAAAATTGGTGGTACTGTAACTGAAAAGGGTTGGGAACCATAGCAGACCATGAAGCAGCCAGAACCTTACCCGTAGCAGATTCTTTTGACCCATCCATGGCCGACTGGCACTGGTCTGTGTCAATGGAAACAGGAACATCGTTGGACTCGTAGGTAAAACACCAGTGTTTGGCACCAGTGGAAACGAGGTGTTGGAGACCAATTTGTCAGGTTTTACACATACAACATACACATACAACTGAATCACACAGACACACACGCACGGTTTGTTTTTGCTGTCCTTATGGTGACACAAAAAAATATTCCCAGTCAAAGTCTTATTTTACCTGAGCTCCTACCTTAAGTCCTAACCTTAGTCTCCTCAGTGAGTAGAAATTCTGTTGCACTCTCTTGACAATACTGGTGGCTTTAAAGATCCGTGACAGGTCTTCTGCGATGTTTACGCTGTGGAACTGAAAACAGCTGACTGTACCCTTGATGTCCCATTGATGTGGATTGTGTCACGTTCGTACCTCGGCTTCCTAAAGTCAACACTGATTTCCTCTGCTCTGCTGACAATAAAGTTGTTGTTGTCCTGGCACCACAGCGCCAGTTTGTTTACCTACTCTCTGTAGACTGACTCCTTGTTGTTCAAACAAATTTGATGGATGTATTCATTTTTTGAGAACTATACTTAAAAAAATAAATCCACAGTTGCTGTACTTTGGGATTCGCTTAGTGTTGAAGTAGCCCTACAGTACAGATCAAGGATCAGCTCGCCCTTTCCATATTCTAACCTTGACCTTAGATACGGGGTCAATGTGCAAATTAAGCCTACTCCATATACTGTGCGGTCTGAATGCAGGAGAGTCCTGTTTGTGTTGGATAACATCCCCCCCTAATGGTAGGAGAGGCACAGTGTCCCCATGGATGGTAATATGGTCAGGTCAGAGATTGCCCGCCATGCCACAAGCAGATGGCAGCTCCCCTGTGCACGAGGCGGAAGAATTTCCCCTATACATGCCAGGAGCTGGGCTTCAATGGAGGACAGAGACACAGGCAGAGACACACAGACAGAGACACAGGCAGAGACACACAGACAGAGGCAGAGATGCAGACACAATGACAGAGCCAATGACAGGGACAGGAATAGGGACACAAACAGATAGACACACAGACAGAGACAATGACCGAAACGGAGACAAGGATGCAGACACAAACAGACCGAGACACAGAAATTGTAGATCAACTTTTAGCTCAAGCCTTCCAAAATGGACAGGGTTGAGCCATTAGGGGCAACTGTCTTGCTCAGGAACAGAACAACCAAATCTGGGATTCAGTCTAGCAGCCTTTTGGTTACTGGTCAGATGTTCTAACCACTAGCCACTATAGACATGGCATAAATAATAGGCTGATAGTCAGGGTGTTACACTCCTCTTCATATATATTAGGCTAACAATCAATGTTACACTCCTCTTCATAAATATTAGGCTAACAGTCAATGTTACACTGCACTACATAAATAATAGGCTAATAGTCAGTGTTATACTCGTCATAAATATTAGGCTAATAATCAGTGTAACGCACCTCTTCATAAATATTAGGCTAATAATCAGTGTAACACGCCTCTTCATAAATATTGGGCTAATAATAAGTGTAACATGCCTCTTCAATGGTCCCATACATTGTCTGCTAAGCACAAACTCAACACTGTTACCAAATACACAGAACAAAAAATGAAAGGCAATAAGCAAAAACACATCTTTAGAAATGTTTGCATATTTGTTGGCAAATGTGGCCCCACAGATGTTCAATCCGGGTTTTGGCTGGTCCTTTCAAGGACATTCATGATGAATCTTTGCCCCAGTCCTGTGTACTCTGGATCTTCCAAGGACCTCCCTGTCTTTTGCTGTGTTTATCCTTCACCCTCAGCCTGACCAGTCTCAGTCCCATGCCACTGAGAACCATCCCCATAACATGATGCTCCCACCACCAACTCTCACCGAAGGGATGTTATTAGCCAGGTGATGACCAGTACCTTGGCATTCATGTCTCATCAGACCAGAGTATCTTTTCTTCATGTTCTCAGAGTCCTTCAGAACTCTCTGGTTTCTCCAATGTCATATGCCCTTCCCCGGAAGTGGCTCCCAGCTAGGGCATGGGATAGTTGACCTTCTGGCAGGTTCTCCCATCCCTGCAGAAAAACTCTTAAGCTCTGTTAGAGTGGCCATTGGGTTCTTGATTACCTCCTTGAACAAGGCCCTTCTTGCCCAGTTACTTAGTTTGCCTGACAGCCAGCTCCAGGGTCTATGTCTAAACAGAATCTCTGGTGGCTGTGGAAAATTGGACCTAATGGGTTGGTTTTTGTTCTGACATGCCCTGTGAAGTGTGGGACCTTATATAGGCAGATGTGTGCCTTTCTAATTAATGTCCAATCAATTGAATGTTTCAAAGGTCGACTCCAATCAAATCCTGGAGACATCACAAATATGTTTTAAGGACACGGGATGCATCCGAGCTGAGCAAAGTGTCTGAAAACGTATGTACATGAGATATTTCAGTTTTTCATTTTCAATATATTTTCACAGATATCAAATCCAGACAGAAAACACCACATATGAGTTTAAGCATTTATTAGAGAACTTATGTACAGCCCTGTACATGCAAGTCTTGGCACTAGGTTCTGCTCCTTTAGGGTAACTCATTGCCATCACATCATCGTTGATACGATACTACCACATTAACATACCTTTGTTATTATTTATGCAATTCCCATGGCAATGAGCAAGGTACGCGGTACCGATCCCCCACAAGGAACACAGAATCGAACAGGTGAAGGCAGGGGTGGACGGGCACCCACATGCTAGTACAATCGTCAACAACCGCCTGAGTGAGTAACCTCATGCTTATATAGACAGGTTTACAATCTAACATGTGATAGGAGCGATCCTGCATCAGCTGATGCGTTGCTGACCAATAACCACTCGGGTTTCCTGGCTGAACTGGCTATGCTAATAAACTTGTTTTCACTTTTTCATTATGGGTAATTGTTTGTTTTCCATCAATCTTCAATGTAATTCATTGTTCATGAAGTGTATAGCACAACAAGATCGTGAAGGGGTCTGAATACTTTCTGAAGGCACTGTACCTAACTCAGGACTATTAAAAAAAGAGAGCTTGGTCAGAATAGTCTTGCTATTGGAACTAAGAGACGTACCTTAAATAATAAGGCATCTATTTATTCATGTATTGCGTATCGACTCCA
Organism: Esox masquinongy; assembly: GCA_016801175.1. Lineage (NCBI taxonomy): Eukaryota > Metazoa > Chordata > Actinopteri > Esociformes > Esocidae > Esox > Esox masquinongy. The sequence continues at coordinate 38,456 of JACXGI010003285.1, read as the reverse complement.
TTGAATCTTCTGTTTTATAGTCTGTCCCTTGTCATTATCTGGGTCTAAGGTTTGTCTGCGATTGTCCTCTGTGACAAACTGCGATCACTAGGCTGCATGGCTGTATGCGATATGAGAAAGGTGCTGTGAATTGACTGTGTGGAGTTGAGTCTTTCAGCGGATGGATTGTATAGACTTGTCTGTTAATTAATTGAAATTAGCGTGTGTCTCTTGCATTTGTAATATTATAGTGGTGGGATAGAGGTGAGAGTTGGATATGTGGTGAGAGATGCATTAAGAGTAAGAGTGTCATGATTAATGATAACCCAGCTCCCAGAGACTACTTCAAGTGAGTGTGTGTGTTCTGTGTGTGGACAAATTTGGTCTTGTGTACCACTGTGTCTGTGTACAAACATTCTCACTGGATCTTTACAATGACTCATCTAATTTGCCATCTAACCCTCCCGAATCCATCTAACCCCCCCCAATCCACCCAACCCACCCCAATACATCTAACCCACCCAATCCATCTAACCCTCCCCAATCCACCCAACCCACCCCAATACATCTAACCCACCCAATCCATCCAAACCACCCCACCCCAATCCATCCAACCCAACCAATTCATCAAACCCACCCAAATACATCTAACCCACCCCAATGCATCAAACCCACCCCAATCCATCAAACCCATCCAACCCATCCAACCCACCCCAATCCATCCAACCCAACCAATCCATCAATCCCACCCAAATACATCTAACCCACCCCAATGCACCAAACCCACCCCAATCCATCAAACCCATCCAATCCATCCAACCCATCCAACCCACCCCAATCCATTTAACCCACCCAATCCATCCAACCCACCCCAATGCATCTAACCTAACCCAATCTGTCTAATCTACCCCAATCCATTTACAGGCTGTTTGAAAAATGGATACAAATGTAATTTATTAACAACAATATCCTGTCACCTGAAGTTCTACAGAATTTGTATGACACATAACATCAGATAAAAGACAGGTGTGCTTTTTCATTTATTTTTATTTAACCATCCACCAAATAGATTAATCAGGCCCATTTAGGTTAGAAGAACAGTGATACATTAGAAACAAGTGTCAGTGTGTATAATATAGACCACTGGTTGTTTGTCTTATAAAAATCTAAAACATAAACACATCAAACCAATGTCCCATGACAATGATGATATGTAAAGTAACAGAACTTCCTGGTACTCCATTATAAAACATGTTCCCATTACACATAAACCCTGAAAAAATTTCTGCTGAGTGAATATTGTGAAACGCAAACCGTTCCACTATTACCGCCGATATATTACAGACATTTTAGTTTATTTGTCATGGTTGAGGGAGGCAGGACACAAAGCGCAGAGCGAGTGTATCATCCTTTTAATTTCCTTCTTGTGGACACGAAACCGAAAACAAAAAAAGGAGAGTCAAACCGTAAACTGAAGGGCAGCAAACACAAAGCTAAACCCAAACAATGACCGACAAACTGAAGAACAAACATAGCAACTTAGATAGGGTCCCCAATTAGAGGCAACGCAGGACAGCTGCCTTTAATTAGGGGTAACCAAAGCTGCAGCGCAGAGAGTCCTAGAGGCCTAGAGGCATCTCTGCGGTCGGGTCCTGACGGTGGCCCCTCTAGGCATCCAGAGGCCCCCAGCCAGGACCTAAGGTTGGGTGGTGGGGTTGAGACGACGCCAGAAGCAAATATGAATCCTGGGGTGAAGACTGCACCAGCAACTGGGTACCCTAGGACGGATGAGACTGCACCAGTAACTGGGGGACACTAGGATGGATGAGACTGCTCCAGCAACTCGGGACCCTAGGATGGATGAGACTGCACCAGCAACTCGGGACCCTAGGATGGATGAGACTGCACCAGCAACTGTGGACCATATTTTTGGCTGTATACAAATGTAAACATTTGTTGAATGAATTCAGCTTCCTCTGTGCCTCCTCATAATCCTCATTAGTGTAGTACTGTCCTCCATTCTTCTTCACCATCTCATCAATCTCCCTGAACAGCTCTCGGACCTGAGTGGGGTTCCTTCTGTCAGTGCTTATTGAGTGATATCTGTGCCCATAGCTTGCCAGAAGTTTCCGAAGCTCTTTGTTCTCTTCCAAAAACTCGTCAGTGGACTTGTTCCCTAGCTGATCTTCGACAGTGAACAGTACCATTGTGTTTTTTGGGGCATCCTCCCCAAAGTACTCCTGGATCCTGTCACAGGCACCGGTAAGGATCCAAGCGCGGTCTGGGGAGGAGTGGCGAAGGCACAGACGAGTGGCAGGCAGAGTAGTCGGGGACGGGCAGAAGGTCGGGAAACGAGCGGGTGGCAGAAGTACAGTCAGGGAGCGGGCAGAGTAGTCGGGGGCAGGCGGGAGATCAGAAGGGAAGAAGTGGCAGGGAGTCGTACTTAAAGGGCGTGGTGATGAGGAGAGTGGGAACCGGTGTGTGAGTGGAGATTGAAGACAGGTGTGAGAACAGGTGCGCGCAGGGATGTCAAGAGCGCGGGCGCCCGCCTCAGCGCGCTCGCGGAGGCGGGGACGTGACAGATCCACTTTGCAGAGATCCTCTCATCGTCTGTGTACCTCCACATCTGTATCACCAACAGGAACACATGGGGTCCTGGGACTGACAAGGAGATGCACCTTTCTAGTTCGCGTTTCACTTCCTCTGAAGTCAGTCGTGTGTCGAAGAGTCCTTGTGTGTCAATCAAATCAATTTTCCTCCCCTCTACATCTCTGCTGCTTTTCTCAAACTTTTTAGGGACAGAATTTACTTTGGCCTCCACTTTAAATGTCTTTTTCCCCAGGATAGTATTTGCTGTCAAACTCTTCCCTGATCCAGTTCTAGCCACAACAATAATCCTCAGATCAGAAGACCGTCCTGAATCTGTGAATACATGTGTGGGATGTTTAACCAGGATAATATTATGTGTATTACACAAAATAGTTGTGTAGTTATTTGTCGCCAGAAGTCTATACCGACAAGAGGAATGATTGGAGCCGCAAATTATTTTGACCGTACATTTTTTTAGACATTTATAATGACAGATAATGACAGAGCTATAGTGGAAAGGGAGTAAAGCCAGTGCGCTATCCCAACCTGGCTATCCAGTAGAAATGTAGCTTATGTACCAAAAACTGTAGCAGCACAAACAAAAGCAGCTGGACAAAATGCCTGAATGAGTGCATATTATGCATGTAATAATATATGCATAATATGACCATACAGTAAAAAACTTTCAATTTC
>JACXGI010003285.1:0-35095 GCA_016801175.1 Esox masquinongy | reverse complement strand
ATGGTCACACAGTTCACAGGTCCCAAAGCAGTCGTTTCATCTCTTGTTCGATGCTCGTTAATGGGAACTAGCAACCACTGATTTTTCTTTCCGCCTCTATTCATTTTGATAAGTTTAGCTATGTAGAACGTAACGTGGTCACAAACACACATGCAAACCCTCCAAACGTGCAATATTAATAGGCTATATACATTATACATTAAAAAAATGTAACTTTTAATTGAAGAAAATTATTGAAAAGAATGTGAAATAAATTATTTTTTTTCTCCAAAACATGTGCAACAATTATTGGCACCCCTGGAAATTCTTATTATAAGTTCACCTGAGTGATTAGGAACACTTTAGTTGTAAGCCATGACTTCCTGATTCACTGGGGTATAAATATGAGGTGACACACGGGCCGAATTCCCATAGTCATCCATCACTATGGGAAAGACCCAATAATACAGTAATGATATGTGACAAAAGGTTGTCAAACTGCACATCTGGAAATGGCTGTAAGAAAATAGCTCAATGGTTGAAAATGCCCATTTCTCAGGGCAATAATTAAGAAGTTTAAAGCAACTGGAGATGTTGACAATTGCCCTTGAAGAGGACGTGTGTCTATATTGACACCACGCACAGTGAGGAGGATGGTTCGAGCAACCAAAGAATCTCAAAGTATCACAGCTGGAGAATTGCAGATGGTAGTTGGATCTTGGTGTTCACATGGCATTTTTTTTGTTTGTTTCTGTTCTATGTTCATTTTGTAAAGTGTCTTTGTGTCCTTGAAAAGCGCTATATAAATCTAGTGCATTATTATTATTATTTATTATTATCTTGGAGTCAGAAAGTCTCAAACTACGATCAGATGTCATCTACATAACCAGAAGTTGTTTGGGAGGGTTGCCACAAAAAGCCTTTGCTGTCATCAAACAACAAACTCACACGCCTAATGTTTGCCAAACGTTGCTGGAACTTTCAATGGTGGGACCAGGTTCTATGGTCAGATGATACTAAAACTTTTTGGAAACAAACACCTGAGGTGAGTTTGGCGTAGACAGAAAGACAGCCATGCAGAAAAGTACTGTATCCCCATTGTGAAGTATGGTGGTGGATCTGTGATGTTGTGGGGCTGTTTTTCTTCCAAAGGCCCTGGGCAACTTGCTAGGATGCATGGTATCATGGATTCCATCAAATACCAGCAGATATAAAATCAAAACCTGACTGGATCGGATCTGCCAGCCAGGAAGCTTAAACCGGTGCATGGTTGGATCTTCCAGAAGGATAATGATCCAAAGCACACCTTTAAATCAACACAAAAATGATTCACTGACCACAGAATCAAAGTTTTGCCATGGCCAGTCCCCTGACCTAAACCCCATAGAAAACATGTGGGATGAGCTGAAGAGGACAGTCCACAAGCGTTGACCTCGGAGGAATGGTCTCAGATCCCTTGTCATGTATTCTCCAAACTCATTATGCGTTAGTGGACTCAGATTTTAACTGGGAAAAGGGAGGTTGCACAAAGTATTTAATGAAGGGGTGCCAATAAATGAGACACATATTTGAGAAAAATATTTGTTTCATGAAAATATTTTTTTTCCTTTCAAAATGTTTAACTTTAAGGTTACATTTTTGTTAATATTTTGAATGAAAGATCAAGAGCATAAACAATGAAAATGTTTCTTTCACTGCCATTTTCTCATTTTTACCCATGGTGCAAATATTAGTGTAGGGCAATGTAGTCCTGTTCATTACATGTAATATAATGGCCTGCCACTAGTTTTACTTTGGAAAATAAGTCATGTGATGTATCAGAAATTGTATATCAATGTTCTCTATGACTATATTTAATATTCTATTTAATTTATTTAATTAGACATATCTACTTTCGAATACCTTCACTGGTTGGCTAGTTAAAGTGCAGATAGATTATTTAAATTCATTGTTTTACACAATATTTTATCACTGAACTGACAAAACATGATTGATAAACTCAATGACCAACATAGCGGACCTCTTATCCCATCGCAATGGAAGAAGATTCATGTCCATTATAGTGTTCTAATTCCTAGTGATATGAGTTGAATACTTACATTAACGGCAGGTAATTTCGTGTGAATTGTAGTCTCTCTCTCAGTGGTTGTGGGAACTGAAGCATTGTGATGCAGTTTATATCCTTATTGGCTTCCCTCCAACTTCATAAGTTTTGTTTTCCAGGTAACTAGTCAGTTCTAGCCAATCAGAAGGTAAGGGTCCTTCCATGAGCTCTTTATGTTTATGAAGTCTTTGAAGTTTTACAAGGAAACATTTAATTAATCAACTAAAGGTTATTTTGAGATTCTGTATTTATGAATAGCTCCACTAGCTTTATTAGCAATAAAAGGTCTGATAGACTTGACTGAATTATAATCCACTAGAAATTGATTCCCTTTGTTGGTTAGAGCAGAAAGTTGACCAGATCTTTAAAATGTCATTATTCATGAAAAGGGAACATCATGTTGAGATTTCATTAATCTCAACTTGAACAGCCATCTCAGTACCTTGTGAAGTGAATCAACTACTAAAAGATTGGATTAGTTTAGAAAACATTTACACATCTTTGAAAATCATAAAATGTACGAACAAATTATTGTATGCAAACACGTATATTAAAACAATATATGAAATCATTCTGGAATGGAATGTAGAACACTTCCTATCTTCCAAAAAAATATGTATGTGTTGCTTTCAAAATGTTGACCTACTTTTCCTCACTAAATGGTTGTTAGGTGTTATCTAGATCCCTTTGCCTTAAAACAAAGTGTTATTCAGAGTTAAACAGTTCTTGGTAGCACATAATCCCCCTACCAAAAAACAATGTTGGAAATTTTTTTTGTAAGTGTAGACCAAAACCAAATTTTCTCTAAAATGGAATGTATGAGGGAATGGTTGATGGTTGCAGAGCTGGGTACTATGGAGAATGTTCTTAGGATGAAAGTGTATTGACAATACATCCAAATACTGCACATTACAACTGAGGAACCAGTGTCTGATAACCTATATTACTATGGGTGTGTGACTAGGCTCTGGCCAGATCTGTCTCCCTCCTCCTGCCTCACAAAAAAGTCCTCAAACCGACAGGCTTCCATGGAATCAAAATTCACTGGTCCTTCCTTCGGCAAAGCCTTTTGCATGGCGAGCTGGCGTTAACCACCATGCCAGGCAAGGCGCCGGCACAGGCCGTCTGTGGCTGAGCAGACGGGCGGGGAAAGGCATCAACCAGCCACCTGCTGCCAGCCAAATCCTCTTCACCTGCCTCACAATGCCACTAGGGCGTGCCAGCCTCCGAGCCCCGTGCCAGGGAAGCCCGGTGGAAAAGCTCCCCTGTGTTGGAGACTGGTGAGAGAGAGGCAGATGGAAAGCTGGGAGGGAGGGGCTCCTGGTGATAAGGCGCTTGGACGCTGGCTCTGATGGGGGGCTGGTAGGCAGGAGGCCGTGCTATTAGAGGGGAGCAGAACTGAGGTGCCGGTTTGACATGCGAGAGCACAAAATGGGACATCTAGTTGGGTTTCGACTGGCTACTGGTGCTGCTGTTTCTCCATCCCCAAGCATTCACACACGCATAAACACACACACAAACAAACACACACACACACACAAAAACACACACACATCACTTGTATCAGAATTACACTCAGACTCTCCTCCTATTCACATGAAGATGTCAGCCCATACTGAGTACTGGAGAGAGTCTGGTATAGTTAAGATGAAGATGTCAGCCCATACTGAGTACTGGAGAGAGTCTGGTATAGTTAAGATGAAGATGTCAGCCCATACTGAGAACTGGAGAGTCTGGTATAGTTAAGATGAAGATGTCAGCCCATACTGAGAACTGGAGAGAGTCTGGTATAGTTAAGATGAAATGCATATAGTCAGCATTTCTTTCTAGTGTAGATTTTCTGCTCTGGGTCAATTGAAACTAAGACAGTAATGCCCTGAATGTAGCTGTTCATTACTGTCAGCAATTGTTGGTTTCCGCAAGACAAAATGCTAATGGCCTGCCTGAACCACATTCTATCAAGCCTGCTTGTTGTTCCACTTGCAGCGTTTCAACACAGATGTTCATTGTGGGAAGGTGTGGTATGTTTCTTAGGTATGTTTCCTTCACAGACCTCACAGAGCTAGTCTGTTGCACATCGTAAATGGTGTTTGATTGCCAGCGCATTTCTATATTGTATGTTAGAAATTGTGTGTGTGTGTGTGTTTGTGTGTGTGTGTGCGTGCCTGTGTGTGTGTGTTTTGTGCGTGTGCGTGCGTGCGTGTGTGTGTGTGCGTGCCTGTGTGTGTTTTGTGTGTGTGCGTGCCTGTGTGTGTGTGTTTTGTGCGTGTGCGTGCATGTGTGTGTGTGTGTGTGCGTGCCTGTGTGTGTTTTGTGTGTGTGCGTGCATGTGTGTGCTTGTGTGTGCGTGTGCATGTGTGTGTGTGTGCGTGTGTGTGTATGCACGTGTATGTGTGTGCGTGTGTGTGCGTGTGTGTGTGTGTATGTGCGCGTGTGTGTGTGCGTTTGTGTGTGCGTGTCTTTGAAGCAGTGTATATTACCGTATATTGTGCAGGCGTGCGTTCAAATCATGCATCAGTCAGTTTGCCCCAGTGGGTTTGTCTGTCTGGGCAAAACCTTAACTCTTTTCCTCTTTCCTCTCCCTCTCTCTCCTTCCTCTTTTTCTCCTTCCACTCCCTCTCTCTCCTTCCCTGTCTCCTTCCTCTGTTCTTTCTCTTTTTCTCCTTCCCTCTCACCTTACAATCACTTGCCATCCCTCTTTATTTCTCTCTGTCCTTCCTTGTCTCCTTCCCCTCTCCCTGTGTTCAGGAGTTATCCTGCAGGTCTGTGGTCTGTCTCCGGCCAGGGTGTCTTCTAGAAGGGGGCCCCTCCTGACCACTATGAAAGGGTTAGGAGCCAACCGCCACCGCCACCTTTCGGACTCCTGCGACCACACCCAGGGCCCCCCGGAGCCCCTTTATCCCCACCCGGCCTCCACCCTGCCCCGGAGCCCCTACCTCCTCAGCCCTGCCAGCATGGACCACTACGGCACCATGGACCCCCACCACTACAACCCCGGTATGGACCTGCACCAGAACCAGGGCTCCCTGCCCCCTGACTACGCGCTCTCCCTCAACAACCAGATGTCCAACAGCAGCACCTTCCCCCGGATCCACTACAACTCCCACTACGACCCCGGCGACTTCTCCCCGCCACAGGGGGACAGCATCGGGGGCATCAGCACGGGCACCCTGGGGCCCTCAGTGTCTGTGGGTGCGGGGATGGGCGCGGGCGGCATGGCGGGCCTGCAGAGCAGCCGGGGCGCCGTGATCACCAGCGGCTCGGCCACCATATCCGGCGGGGCCAAGACGAACCGCCAGGTGACGCCCAACCTCCTGGATCAGCTGGACAGGCAGCTCCCGGGTGCGCCGCGCGACGGCTTCAGCACGCTGCAGTTCCACCGGAGCACCTCGTCCGCCCTGTCCGCCTCCAAGCAGCGCACCGACAGCCCCGGCCGCATCCGGAACCTGGTGTGCTCCGTCCAGAAGCTCTTCGCCAAGTCCCAGTCCGTGGACGGCCACAACCTGAAGGGCATCAACGGGCGCTCGGGGGCGGGCAGCGGCAGTGGCGGGACCTCGTCCGGGACGGACGACGGGGGGAAGCGGGACCGGCGGGCAAAGAGCAAAGACCGGGGAGGCGCCAAGTCGGACGGGGGAGGCACGGGCAAGCGGCGGCCACGTTCCAACATGTCGGGCTACTGGAGCTCGGACGACCTGGACAGCGCCGACCTGAGCAGCTACCGCAACCCCATGGCGATGACCCTGGGACGCCCGACTGGCCACGGCGCCCAGCACGGTGCCACCTTCGACGACCAGCAGGGGGCACTGTCGCAGCAGCAGCAGGGGCCGCAGAGTCGCTACGTGGTCCACAGTGGCTACAACACCATCAGTTCGTCCAAGAGCAACAGTGAGGTGATGAAGTATCAGCAGACGACGCCGGGACCCGGGAGCGGGGGAGGCGGCGGCAGTATGGGAGTGAACAGTAACGACCTCATGAAGGGGGGTTCGTGGTCGACACTGACCCTGGGTCAGCCTAGGCAGGTGCTGCAGAAGGGCCACTCGGCCACTCTGGACAGGTCCATGCTGAAGTCCAAGTCGTGCCAACAGGAGCTGGCCTGTCATTACCTGCAAGTAGGCCGCCGGGTAAGTAGGGTACATTTAAAGGAATTTGAGAGAGTTCTCTTTGCATTCACATGCCTATGTTTAAAAACAAAATGACCAAGGTCATAGTTGATCATTCACTGACAAGCCATTCAATCAGAGAACCTGTTAATCGGACCACTTGGGGATGTAGGCTTCCTAATGAGTTCAGAGAATGGTTTTACACTCTGCGTTGTGATTCTCGCCAAATACGTTGTATTCTGTCATTTCATTTTACCGAAAGCGTTTTCTCTGGCAGCTTCTTGCATTTACGTTTCACTAATATAGCGTAATTAATTTAATTCATGCTAGAGTAATGTATTAGGCCCTCTAGAGCAACCAAAAGTACATTTCTGCGAAGGAGGAAAAACAATTCACCCTAGATTAAGTCAGCATCACTCAAATGTGTAATACATTTTCAACATTTGCAGATGTGTTAGCTATGTATGTTATACATTTTTCAAAATGTGCAGATTTGTTAGCCATGCAATTAAACATAATCTTAGAGCTTGAAAAGGTGGTATTTGAAACATTTGATAATTACCTATACTGGCCATTATAACACTGAGCCAGCACATATGAAACAAAGGTGAAACTTAAGATAACCCTTAGCCTGCACAAGAAACAAAAGTGAAACAAACGAGCAACAACAATAAATGTGATATGAATAAGGTAGCTAGCTTGTTAGCCTGCTACTGTACTAACATAATTGTATCACCATGAGCAAGTTTTAATAAGGTAGCAACTGCCTTTTAATTTAAAAAGTAAAAATAAATGTTTTTGTCACACCCGTGGTATGCTTTCTGCCAAGTAGCAGTCAGGGTTTCATAAACCCTGTTTATAATTCAGCATACTTTGAATATACTATAGTAACTACTGTAGATTTATTGAGGATCATATTATATTGCCTGTTATTTTGTATTTTGGAAACTTACCAGGCAAATTCTAAAGTTTCTGCTAAATTATGTATCTTGTAGGGAACACAATTTACGACTTGAAACATGTGTGCCACATATTGAGGTAAGCAGGATAGGAATAGCTGGAGAATATGCGAAGTAAATAATATATTATTACTTGTGTTAAAAAAACATTGTCTTTTTGCCAACATAACTCTTTCCTGTATGGTGGAAAATGCTGTAAGAAATTGTATAGTAAGCAGTCTTGATTGAGGGACAATGTACAGTGTAGTATTCTACAGTAAAAAGTAAACTGTGAATTTTGAGTCCTGAATGCCGATTGGCTGAAAGCCGTTGTATATGAGACTGTATACCACAGGTGTGACATCAATTTTTACTGTTCTAATTGCATTGGTAACCAGTTGATGATATCAATTATTCAGTGATAGTCCCAGTTCGGTTAGCTTTGGAGGTACTGTTGTAGGGTTTGAAATCATCTATAGTTTGTTGCAAATTGCACAGTTCACAAATAGAGGCCTAAGTATGAAAAATCCCTGGAGAAAATGCCAAGTCTACTAATAGGGAACTATTTCTGTGCTTTTTCTATTTCATCAGCCTCACTCTGTCTTGACATTTCTGTTATATCACTGAAAATGTCCTACCATAGTCCATGTGACATTAGCATGCTGTTATATAAATGTCAGCTCCAAGTCTACCCATCCAAATTGTTTTGACTTGCATCCTAAATAGCTGGTTTGACTATGTGAAAAAAGAACGTCTTAATAATATGACATTTCGAGAATGAAGTGTATTTTAAATCGCCACGTCGTGCTCATTTAGGCTTCTCATCTAGCAGAATTCCCTGGACGCTAGTGAAGAAGAGAATTGTCTATTCATACTTGACAGCGTTCTTCAACAGCTGATGGAAGGAATAAGGGCTCCAGACAAATGTGCGAATGGCGGGAACATGCACGGGGGCACATTTCATTGTGCGCGTTCTCTTACTTCATAGCCGGTCTACCACTGAATACTGTAAAACAATTCAGATGAGTTTTAGTGTATTGTTTTGTCACAATGATGTCAGTATAAATGGCCAAAGTGCCTCCCGTCAACCGAAGAGCTGTAAAGTGGCTGCTGCCTGCAGGGGGACTGGTGCAGCACGCTGGGTCGCACCGGCGGGGGAGGCGGAGCCAACGAGATCCCTTGCCGCCGGATGCGAAGCGGGAGTTACGTGAAGGCCATGGGCGACCTGGAGGACAGCGACGACTCGGACGGTAGCCCCAAGCCATCGCCCAAAACGGCCGCCCGCCGACAGAGCTACCTGCGGGCCACCCAGCAGTCGCTGAGCGACCAGCTGCCGCCACACAAGTAAGTACGGCGCGATGGTGTTAACCACGTGGACATACACACACTGTGACTTGGCAACGCGTCCTTGTAGGCCAACCTAGAGTTAGATGGAGAGAGACTCATGCTTAGTCTCTCTCTTTTTCTTTCTCACATGGACACATGTACACACATGAACGTGCACGCACACACACACACATACACACTGCCTATTTCAAATAGAGGTGTGACATGTAGGAAAGAGACTGAAAGGCTGCCTGCTGTTCTATTGAGTGTAAACAAGCCATGCATGCTAGAGACTAGGACCCACAGGCACACACACACACACACACACACACACACACACCACTGTGTCGGACAAGCGGTGTTCACTCACGTGTTGGTATTAGGCCCAGTCAGACACTGCCAGAACTCTGATTACGGTGTTCTTGCCGCTGATCCACTTTCCCTCAACGCAGCGTTTTGGCCCAGAATCGGTCCTCCTACCGTAAGGTTTCTGCGGCGCCACACAAACTGGCGTAGTCTACCTCAGACTGACTGGGCATCGCCATGTCTGGTGGACGTGCCTGTTAGAGCAGACAGATGGACACGCTTGGATGAACACAGTTCACTGGATGATCTATTCCTTTTCACACAAGTACAAACAAATCAAAGCCCATTTGGATCAATAGTCTTGGGGGGAGGGGTAGTGATGAGAAGGCCGGTGTGTTCACAGTGTGTGTCAACAAGATCTTGAACCTTTGCTTGACAAAACTTGATACAGTCCCATAGAGATGTGCTGTATGTGATTCAGTGGCCATCGTTTGGATCAGAGCTCGACCACCTACTGAAACACATAGACAGGATATACAGTGTCCTGTTATGTCATTATGTGGCAGCTCTTGGATGATACAACACACACCTGTCTTAAAGAAGTTAACGACATGGGCTAGAAACCACTCAAATGAATTTCAAATCTGCTTGCTAAATTACTCTAACCCTGCATCCCCCCCACCCACCCCCCAATCTCCCCCATGGCATAACCCAAACGCCACACCCCAGTTCTCTGTCGATGGTCTGCTCTACCGTGGCTGACAGGAGCAGCAGAGCCCTGGATTACGCCATGCTGCAGGGGGAACTAGAGGCACTGTGGTCTCCTCTGCACAGTGTCTCCTCTCTGCACCAACTGGGCAGGTCAGTCCAAGGCAGCCTGGCAATCAGCGCCAAAGGGGGGAGGGGCAGGCTTAAGTTGGCACCGGATTGGTCAATCCGACCACTGAGTCAGTCAACACCCCCCACCTGTCTAGCAGGTCTTATCCGCCTCTGTGTTTCTCTCATATCAATGTCAACACCACCCCCCACCCCCACTGCCTCCTGTGCCGCCATACAAGCCCCCCCCCCCACCAAGTGCCTAGCTTGGCGCTTTCCATGTGGACAAGGATCATCACATGACATCCCCAGTGTGACCATCGCTATGTGCCGACAAAGACAGAGAAATAACGGGTTGCCTTTTGGCAGTCCCCTTCAGTATTTATCTGATCTGACTTGGTGTTGCCTCCCCCAATACTCTGTGATATTGGCGGCGTGTTGCGGGGACAAGGCTTTCACGTGGTCTCTGAGTGGCCAGTTTATTAGGTACACCCCGCCTCTCCGTTCACAAACACTGATTGCTCCTACATACATCGGCTTGCTGTATAAAGCAGCCAGGCAGTGAGTCGCTGTTTGATTAAATGTCAGAATGACCAAAACAAGTGCCCCAAGAGACTGTGGCCGCGGTGTGACCAACGGTGCCCAGCCCGCCGGTTTAAGTATCTAAGGAACGCCGTCCTCCTGGGGTTTTCACGCTTGACAGTGTCCGTGATTTACAGAGAACCCCGGGACGAAAAACAACGTCGATCAGCGTCACTCCAGTGGACGAGAAAAACAGCACGTTGAGAGAAGTCATGGGAGAATCACGAAACCTAACAGGCAGACAAACGGGCAAAGGAGGGCATCTCAAAACGCACGTCCCACTGGTTCTTGTAGCAGCTGGATTACTGCAGCAGACGACGGCGCCAGCTTGTTCTGGTGGCTCATGGGAGTTGGACACGGCCCTAGACTGGTGTACCTAATAAACTGGATGGTGAATGTTTGCTTGACTCGTGTGTCATTAGCTTTGCATTGTTCGGGGGCCACATGGGTAATATCACTGTAATGAGATGAGATGGGAGATATATTACTGATATACATCTGGATTAAGGCTGTCATATAATAGAAAGAATAGAAATGTAATGAATAGAACATGAGTCCCTATTCAGGTTGATAATTCTTCAGTTCTATTCATTCTATTTTTTTATGTATTTAATCTGGGTAGATTACTTTAGAAAAGAACAACCCCAGGCCTGATGATGAGGTAATGATGAGGATAATTACAAGGATAATGAAGGGGATAATGAAGGGAACCGGGGATGAGTAATGATCTGACATGAACTTCTCTTTCTTTTATCACGACTGCCCCTCCTTTCCTCCTTTCTCTACTCCTCTGTCCTGTCCTCATCTTTCCTCTGATCACATCCCCTGTTCTCCTCACACTGACTGCCCTCTTCGTCTCCTCTTCTCCTCATGCTCCTCCTCCTCGTACCTCCTCACCAGCTGTCTTCCCTCTCTGAGAGAGCTGTCCACCAACCGTAGCCTGGACAACCTGGACTGTTTGGGGGGTCCGATGGGGGGCTCCTCGTTCCCCCACTGGGACGATGAGGACTTCAACCAGGGGGGCGGCTGCAGCACCCTGGGGAGGAGCAGCTGCATGGGCCAGGTCAGAGGTCACCAGGGTTCGGGTCACGGGGTCATACAACTGGCATAGGATTTAAAACTAAGATCTCAGCATAAGATAAATTCCACTTCTCCCAATGCCCTTTCAGATTGTTCCATTGTCTGTCAGAATACTGGGTCTGTACAGAGGGTAAGGATGGATAGAAAGGCACAGACAGAAGATTACCCAAGACTGGTTATAAACCCTGGTTCCAAACGCCAGATGTCATCATGAGTTTGGATGCTACGGAGTGCACTTTGAACCATCCCCTTGTTTGATTCTGTTCGAATAAGCCAGAAACATATTCATACACCTCTCAAACATCACCCAGTTCATTCCACTCAGGCCACCTGCACATCACTTCAGTCATTTTAAAAAAGCCTTTTGCATAAAATAGGATTTGGCCTTGTGAAACAATCAATTAACAAGATGAAAGCTTTCAGTGACATTACCGTAATATAACAGAATACTTCCATTGACGGAAAAATATATTATTAATGTGCATATTAATGTTCTGAGCCCAAAATATGAAATGTGTGAAATGGGACTTTGAGGACAAATTCATCAATTCAAACAGAAAGACTTATTATCCTTCTACTGACGTCGCGGTAAAAAAGGTGGTTCTTGAAAATTAACGTTTTACTCTGAAAGTCTGTGATTTACAGAGCTGCAAGGCCCAATATTTATTATAAAAATGTTACATGTACATTTAAGTAGTTTAGCAGATACTTCTAACCAGAAAAACACAATACTGAGTGCAGACATTTACATAGTTTTCTGGACTATTTATTATTTCTAGGCTTTCTGTGAGATTTTTGTCTATCAAACAGAAACGGTATTACAGAACAACTGATAGGAAACATTGTGCAATTATAAATGACTTGGGGTTGTCAAGACAACCCCATCAGGGGTGGAACCAGGTTGTGGATCTCATGTTCTCACCATCTTGACCTCTCTCTTTCTTTGTGTTTCTCTTTCTTCCCTTCCCTTTCATTGTCACTCCAGTTCATTTCCTCTTCCTTGATTTCTCTTTAACGTTATCTGTCTTTCTTGAAACTGTTTCTACTCCCTACTCAGTGATTTTTTTTTTTTTACCAGTGAAGCATGTGACCAAGCCAACTCCGTAACTGATAACTCGAACATCATTTTTATCACATCCCTGTCGCTCCAACACTTAGTCTAGCTAGTGGGATTCATCCCGGCCCTCAGTCAAATCTCAGAGTTCTTCATTTGCACTGTTGCTCATTCAGTATTATACCTCGCCAATTTCATGCGAGTCAAATTGCTTTCATATTTTATAAGAAGCCATCTTTGACAGATTCTTTAACAGTGATGGTAAATGGCAGTTTGCTCACGCCCCGAGTGGTTCGGTGGTCTAAGTAACTACCTTGCAGTGTGACTGTGTGATTGCGGCAAGGTGATCGAATACTGATCCTGGCATATAGTCAGTACCTGGAGGTCCAACAGAGGACAGCGCAGTGCTCTAGCTCTTGTCTTTTGATGCTCTAGCTACTCCTTGTGGTGGGCCAGGCTCCTGCAAGCTCAGATGTGATGGCCAGCTGGGGAATGAGTTCACCTCCAGCACGTCTGCGCTGCCATAAACATCCAGGATGGGCAAGCAGTGTGATAATAAACAGAACAGCTTGGGGAAATGTGCATCAGAGGACACATTTCGACCCTTGTTTCTCTCACACCTGTTGTGGAGTTGTTGCAGCAGGCCAAGTCCGTAATCACGTATTGGACATCACAAAATTGGGAGGGGTGAGAAAAGTATAATTCCAAAGCTGTTTTACTTTACTTAGACTGTTAAATGCCTTGGACTGGGACCAGGTGCTATAAAGAGAGTCAGTGCTGTGCCTATCTTAAAGCTAACCCAGCCTGAATGTGTCTTTCAGCACTGTAATGCCTCCCCACCAGAAGTGTCACAGGTGGAGTCAGCTCACCCCTATAACAGAAACCGTCAGCTCTGATCTCCATGCATTCAGACAAAATCTAAATACTATTTGAACCCGATCTGACATCCATGCCCCTGTCGTGTGAGCCACCCATGTGCCAATGAGCTTCTCTCCTTTCAGCTACGGGACCTGGAGATGATGAGCCAGCGCTACGAGGATAGCGGCTCGGAGTCGGTGTTCCAGGACTCCCACACACTCTCGCGCTCCCATTCCCAGGCGGCTGACCCTCCGGATCTACCCATGCCCACATGCTTCAGATCCCGTAGCCATAGCTACCTGCGGGCTGTCCAGGCCGGGTGGTCGCAGGACGACGACACAGGTTCCATCGATTCGGATTCGCCGCCGCCAACTGCCACCACAGTTCGTACCTACAGCACGAGCACTGGTGAGTAGGCCTGATTTGGATGCCATTCCAAGGTTTGTGCTTTCACCTGTCATTGGTTGAGTTGTGTACTTCTGAGCTGGGTAAAGATTATCCTAGATATGAGCCCAGGGCTATTTGGCTAGATGAAGGGAGTGTGAGAGCCTGTTTTGGATTAATACATTAGTCGCCCCTTTGTATTATGCAATCGCATTAGTCGAGATTGGCCTGCCAGTTGTTTCATGTCTATAATTATAACTAAGATTTCTGTCTTTCTCTCCCTCGCCCTGTTTGAATGAATTGCAACCAACGAGCAAGTTACTTAAAGGTGCAATATGTACAATTCTTACTGTACCAGTAGAATAAAAATAAGCAAAAATGACCAGTAGACATCTGCAGTTAATGTTTTAAGTAAATAAATAATATTTTTCTATTAAATTAATATGATTGTCTGACATATTCCCCATTTGAACTTTCTCACCGGTCCGTCTGTCAGTTTATAATGACTTGTAATCTCCTTATACTCACTTTAAACACTCGCAAGTACTCTATCCTTCCAACCCTAAATCACCCTGGACTAGCTAGTACTATACTGGTTTCGTTTGGTAAGGGAAGACAAGGAGGAGAGTTGCGTTGTTGCTGAGAGGCAGGATTCTACACAGCACCCCTTTAAACTATTCTTCTTTGTTAGTGACACTATGGCAAAGAGGTATTGAAAGGATCCCAGGTTTAGAACGTGTGAAAAAGAAAGCGTTTGCTTCATAGGCCGGAAGTAGGGGTCCTGCCGCCAACCTGTGACGCGCAGGCTCAGCACCCCGGCTAGATTTCGTCTTCCACTGATGCTTGCGGGTAGCCAGTAGGTCTATTCGCGAAATGCGCACAATCATGGCCAAAGGACACCCGTTGCCCGTGCGTTCGATATCTGTTAATTTAACCACATGATCAATCATTATCTGCACCGCCTGTTCAAAATGTCTTCCCACTGAAACGGTTTGCTCTCATTCTCCCTCAAACGGCGTTCATTCAAAACAAGAAAAGGAACCAAGGAAGCCTAGTTTGGCCGGCCTGCGATTCGAAGGGATGAATGTTGTTGCCCTGAGTGGATTCAAACCTGGGTCTCCCGTGTGAGACGCTGTGTCTTTAACCACTACACCACGAAGCTAGACAGTAATGATAGCGTCTCAACATTAAATCATTTTGTCCAGGAGAAATATTACACCAACTTCAGATATTTCGCTAGACACAATTTAGCATTGTGTTAAACTGACTAACGTTTCTTAAGTTTACTTCCACCACAAATAGCATCTATGAACTGTATGGCTTTTGCCACTGGCCGTTTTAACAGCTCATTAGCCAGTAATAGTTTTACTAGTATCTACTAACTTACTACTTGGAATAGTCACAAGAACTGAGCAATTGCTAGAGACTAAAGATGAATTTTACACTGCCAAAGCTATTTCATTTCATGGCACAAGGCTTACTATAATGTAGCTTTGGAAGGTTGTGGCCAGTGAAATTTTTGTCTATCCTTAACGAATCCTAATGCAGAATTTGCTTTGACTGGGGAGAGGTTCACACACCGGTCCACTGTGTGAGAGTCTGGTCTCTAACCACTATGCTATTTAACAAGGGTCAAGTCAGTCAGTCAAAAATACAGCTCTGGAAAAAATGAAGAGACCACTGCACCTTTTTCTTTCCTTTCCAAAAAAGTCGAAAAGGAAGGTTTTGAGTGAGGAACAGAAGGGTTAAAATTAAGAGACCACTGCAAATTGAACGCTTCTGTTCCTCACTCAAAACTTTCCTTTTCAACTTTTTTGGAAAGGAAAGAAAAAGGTGCAGTGGTCTCTTAATTTTTTTCGGGATCTGTATAACAAGGGGGAAAGCGTCAATATTTCTCTGGGACAGTAGAGGGCGTTGAGCTAGTAGTAACCATGTATGGCTTAACCGAGTGGAAGAAGCAAGTTATTTCAATCACTGCCGAAAAGGGCTCTCTCTTCGGTTACTGCAGTAGACATCGATGCCTCAAGGAAAAACGGAGAACACGAACATCCGAAAAGAAGAAACGACCCAGTTCGCCACTAAATGTCATAATAATACATGCACGCATAGTTGGGATTGGGAAGCATACAACCGAGACGAATCACGCGGAAACATTTAGTCGCGGTTCCCCTTAGCTAAGTTAAAACCTGACCACCTGTGGAGACTGGAATGTCTCTCCGCGTCTCTAACCCTAACTCATAACCCGGAACTGTACCTTTAAAATGCTTTCTTACCCTTTTCCAAAAATACAAATTAAAGTAAATAACATACAAGAAACACAAGGAATTATAAATTTCCTTGCTATTTTTGTATTATTTGCTTTATTATGATGTGACCACTAAGCTACAAAGAATGTGCAACTACTGTAATTACTAAAATCTTTCGAATTTGACTGACAGCTGAATATTTTGCTATTATATCGTCTCAGCAAGCCATGCATACTAACATTATTAACTTTCTGTCCCTCGTGTTGAAGTTACTATTCTACATTGTTGGTAAGTAGGATAAACGCGCCCGCCCATGGAAATCAAATGCCCATCCATCACGTTTGTTCTAGCGCCGGGCCTTATTTGAATGATAAAGTATTTTCACGAGGACAGACTTTAATGTTCACGTGCGGCAGTACAGGCTAGTCTTTTGGTTATCAGCGGTGTTGTTGTCCAAATCTTCCACATGGTGACACTGTTGACCGTGATTCCCACGCCTATCCACCCGTTTAAAGAGACCATTTCTTGGGCAATACAAAAAGCAAGCTTAATCAAAGCTTGATTTTATTTTTTTTGTGGCGTCGACTTGGTTGTTTCGAAGTTAACAGTTCAAGCAATCTTGTCTTGATTTGAAAATACATACTTCAGTTTTTTTTCTTCTGATACAAAGGTAGGTGTTTTGTGTCAATAATGTTTAACGTTGGTCTTTTAAATAGGTCTTATTGTTGGCGAGTCTTACGGTCACGGTACATTAAGCTAGAGATGCTATGTTAAAGGTAAAACCCTGCCGCGAGGACACAGTTGAGATGTGACCGCTGTTTACGCGAGGTCTCCAAACAGGTAGCCTTGATCTCCAAATTATGAGTAGCTCTCTGAACAATTCTGAAGGGACTTGCCGTGTTATATGAAAATGTGAACTAGGCACACCTTGCTGATTATATCCTGAATTTTATTATTGCAAATTATTTGTATTTTTTATATACCTCTATGCCTCGTTTAATTAAAAAATGAACGTCCAAAATCAGCAGAAATAAAACTGAGAAAACATTTTTCTTTTCTTATTCATGTTTTTATTGTTTGTTGTAATATAGGGTACCACTGTAAATGAGAACTCGGTCTCAGCTGGTTTTCCCTGTATAAATAAAATAAAAATAAAATAAATAATTAGGGTAATATAAAACTGAATTTGGAGGTTAATGGGTGTCAAACTGATTTTAAACCCCTTTAGAATGGTTTATTACCAGATATAATGACAGAAAACATACAGTACCAGTCAAAGGTTTGGACACACCTACTCATTCAGGGGTATTTCTTTCTTTTTTCCACATTGTAGTATACAACTATGAAACTATGAAATATCACATATGGGGTCATGTAGCAACCTAAAATGTTTAAATACATTTTATATAAAATTTATATACATTTTATATTGTAGATTCTTCAATGTAGCCACCCTTTGTCTTGACAATAGCTTTGCACACTCTTTGCATTCTCTCAGCCAGCTTCATGAGGTAGTCACCCGGAATGCGTTCCAATTAACAGGTATGTCTTGTTAAAAGTTAATTTGTGGAATTTCTTTCCTTTCAATTTGTTTGAGTCAAGTTGTTTTGTGACATGGTAGGGTTTTGGAATATAGAAGACCATCATTATGTCTGTACTGTAGTAGTCCATATTATGGTAAGAACAGCTCAAATATGCAAAGAGAAAAATGACAGTCTATCATTACTTTTAAGACATTAAAATCAATCTGGAAAATGTCAAGAACTCTGAAAGTTTCTTCAAGTGCAGTCGTGAAAACCATCAAGCACTGCGATGAAACTGTCTGTCATGCGGACCGTCACAGGAATGGAAGGCCCAGAGTTCCCTCTGCTGCTGTTTGCGTTACCAGCCTCAGATATCAGCAATTAACCGCACCGCAGATTGCAGCCGAAGTAAATGCCTCACAGAATTCAATTAACAAATACATCTCAACCACAACTGTTCAGAGGAGACTATGTGAATCAGGTCTTCATGGTCGAATTGCTGCAGAGAAACCACTACTGAAGGACACCATTAGGAAGAGACTTGAATGGGCCAAGACACACAAGAAATGGACATTAGACAGGTGTAAATCTGTCCCTTGGCCTGATGAGTCATAATTTGAGATTGTTGGTTCCAACTGCCGTGTTTATTTAGAGTTCAAGGCACAATCAAACAACATGACTACAGTACCACAGCATTCTGCAGCAATACGCCATCCCATCAGGTTTGCACTAACATGTGAGACTGTCATTTGTTTTTCAACAGGACAATAACTCAAAACACACCTCCAGGCTGTGTAAGGGCTATTTGACCACAAAAGAGACATGGAGTGCTGCATCAGATGACCTGGCCTCCACAATCACCTGATCACCTGACCCCACTGATATGGGATGAGTTAGACCCCAGAGTGAAGGAAAAACAGCCAACAAGTGCTCAGAATATGTGGGAACTCCTTCAAGACTGTTACAATAGTATTCCAGGTGACTACCAGATGAAGCTGGATGAGAGAATGCCAAGCGTGTGCAAAGCCGTCACCAAGGCATAGGATGGCTACTTTGAAGAATCAAAAATATAAATGTATTTAAAAAATAAAAAAAAATCACATTTTTGGTTACATGCATGATTTCATATGTGTTTTAGTTTATAGTTTAGATGTCTTCACTATTATTTTACAATGTGGAAAATAGTACAAATAAATAAGCTTGAATGAGTAGGCGGGTCTAAATATTTGACTGGTACTGTAGTTCAGTACTTTTTCATGTACATTAAGGACCAGGTCTCAGAAAAAGAGAAGAATTTGCCTGTTTGAAAAAGGTTTTTTTTAGCACGACATTTTTTATTTTTATGAAGTAGCTCTCATGCCGGAAAAGGTTGGAGTACACGGCGTACACAAAATAATCCAAAACCGAGATCAGAGTGACTGGTTTAATCCCTGAGCTCACGTGGTCTGAAAATATACAAATCAGTTGGTGTGCGCTTGACCAAAGCTTACTGGTGATTTAAGTTGCTCTGGATAAGACTGTTTTCTAAATGACTCAATGATGTCTAAAATGTCTTGCCATAAAAGATTTTCAAAATGAAACAAATGATTATAACCGCGTTATGACCCATATTTGGTGCCCTGTATGAGTTAAGAGGCTGACTGAATGAGTTAAGTGTATTCACTCTGGACTGATTAAAAGAGTAGGAGAGAGCAGCCACGTCATAAATGTTTCACTGTTTTCTTAGGAAATAAACCATTTGCTTGTAATATAAAGACATGTATATTATATGAGGAACCACACCTCAGAGCCTGGTTCCTCGCTAGGTTTCTTCCTAAGTTTCGACCCTGTTAGGGAGCTTTTCCTAACCACTCACTCTGTTGTTGCTTGCTCTTTGGGGTTTCAGGCTGGGTGTCTGTGAAATCACTTTGTAATAACTGCTGATGCAATCTATTGTAAAATAGATTGAATGTGAGAACCATACGTGCATGTAACTTCTAATATAATATGCTCATAGTTGCCGCGACACTGAACGATAGAGACCATGTTTATGGGGGTGGCAGGTGGCCTAGCACCCAGAGAATCTGACTAGTAACCTGAACGATGCTCAACAGAATCCTAGAGCCAGCAAGGTGAATACATCTTGAGGCCTGTCTCTGAGCAAGGCTGTTCACCCTATCTGCTCCCTGTGCGCTCATTGTAACAACTCTCTGCACTAACTCAGAGTAGTTAAATGTGGATGCCTAATCTGGATTGGACCTTGTGCGTAAAAGAACAAGTATGCCCTTTCCTTTTCGTTTTTTCCCTTATCAGACCTCCAAACCTCTTATGTCCATATGGAACCTCTAGTTCAGTCTGGCTTGTACCCAACAGCTCAATTACTCATTGTGGTCGTCTTAAACAGGGACATTGGGAAGTACCCGATGGTTTTTGCGACTTTTCAAGGCTTGCGTGTCCAGGCAGATAGCTGTGTTTTGGGCAACGTTTTTGGCAGTCAGTCAGCCGTGGCAGGTCGAAGATACCAGACACCACGGCTGGCATCAGACCACTCATGCGTGTGGGCTGGAATGGCACTAGACGTTTTTTGCAACCACTTGGGGGAAAAAACATATAGGTGGGAGAAGTTGAATGAATGCAATGCAAACTGGGACAGATAAGGTCTAAGTGACCCTCTAGGCCAGACCTGGGCAAGATAAGGCCCCCATTGAGTCATTCTATCCGGCCCGCGATACATCCAAAACTTTTAAAATAATACAAAATAAAAAATACCTGACGAGGTCCGCAGATTACGTAACTTTATTTACTGCTGCATATTATTTATTTTCAAATTAAAAGTCCAGTATCAGTATCATACTGTCTGTTTAAAATACCTTTAAGTTGAAACAAGGTATTTGCGTTGCTATGATACGTAGGGACCAGCACCACAATCCACGCGCGGACGTTATCATTTGTACGTACCATACGCAATTGATGGCTGGCGATCTCTGGAAGTGAGCCTAAGAAAAGTTGATAACGAAAGCAGGATATTTAAAAAATAATTGACAGGAAAATATTTATTTGTAGATGTCGCAGGTAAAGCAACTTGCTTAATATGTTAAGCTAACGTCGCAGTTTTTAAAGAGTACAATTTTCAGAGGCACTTCCAGAGCAAGCATGCGGAGAAATACGAAAACTGTCACCCGATGCTGCAATTCAACAAGTCCAAGCGCAGATGTAGCCTCACTGATGAACATCTTGCAGTAGTACCGCACACTGCTTCAACAGAACCGCACACTGCTTCAACAGTACCACACACTGCTTCAACAGAAATTACTCCTGACTTCACCTCACTTGTCAACGCCCATACGAGGCTCTCCTGTTCATATTGAGTGAGTAGCCTTAAAAGTTGATTTCTTGGGTCTGGGCTGCTGGAATAGCTGTCGTTAAAAGCACCTAGTACAAAAAATATACTGTATGAATTTAGATGACGGCAATTATACCAACATTTGCTTTGAGTGAAAATCTTCAGAAGTGATTTCATAGACTTATGGCTGCCCTAATAACTATTATACCTATATAACTGTTATACACTATACCTTATGTAATATAGCTTACTCTGTTGAGTTGAACAATATTGAAAAATATTGCCCACCCCTGCTCTAGACTGACACTCGGAGTACAGGATCCTGATGCTGACTTCTCATAACGTCTTGATCTCCTTACCCCGGTCAACGGAGTGGCTCCACCTCGTAACACGGCAGTGCCACCTGCCTTCCTCTTGGACCTTGTGGACGGCGTATTGAGTCAAGACTCAGCAGGTGGAGCAGGCCTGGAGATATGGGATAGCTATGTTCCGCAAACCAAATAGAGCTCAGTGCTAAATACTTGTGTTGTTCTTCACATAGGCTCCATAAATAAAGTGGTAAAAAAACAAAAAAAGCTTTGAAGGAGTTCCATCACCAACAGTTTTGGCGGTTGTTGGAATGTGGCCGGCCAATTAAACTTTTCCAGAAATGGTCGAACTCTAATAGCAGGGAAGGGAATGCTAATGGCATGTAAGAGAATAACTCAGCTGTGGTCAATGGCTAGTAAATTGGGAGTTTTCAGGGATTAAATAGCAGTAGTTACTGAAGGGAGCAAAGACACAGCAGTATATACTTTTCCTGATTCTCTGTCTCCGTTCTACCCTGGCTAGTGGGCCTCAGCAGTGACAGGCATGTGGATGAGTCATTTACACCCATGAGCTCATCATAATACAACACTAAAACCTGGGTGTTAGCGGAGAGATCAGCCGCCGAATGTGGGAATCCATGAGATCATACCATTCCAAACAGTGATCCTACTCAACTCTAAACCCGATCAGGAGATCAGCTAAATGAGGTTCATCAGCCTCACGTTTGTGATCAGTTGCTATTAACTCAACACAGAATTCATATGCCCGGTGGGACTTAGTGACTGCAGTTCAGGCCCTGGTTTTCAGTCTTTTGTCGACATTTGGTGTGAGTGTTGTCCTTGCTTAGCAGCTGAATGTCTGTCTGGCTTTGGTTGATGCAAACATTTTCAATTCCTTAAGGTGCTTTGTGATTTAGCGTCACACAAAATAGCCCTAATTCTTTCAGGTACTTTTACTGTGTAAGCAGTACTGCACATTGAAAAGAGGTTTAGGGAGAAAACTGGGCCTTCCAATGGGATGACTGCCAAACCAAATGTTAGTTGAAACCAGGGCCAGGTCCAAATCCTTTGTGTTCTGTGGACAGATGATTTGGTGTTTAAATAGGATGACAGGAATCTTGGCAATTCCAAGATGGTTGATAAGAAGAAGGAAGTATATAGTTCTCGGTTGCTAGTGTCAGCAGAGCAGGCAGCTGATTTGTCTGTCCATTGTTCCATTCTATTCCTTTCTACGGTTTATTATCCTGAAATTAGCACAGTAAACTAATACCATTCATTATGTTAGGCTGTTTAATTTTAGTAGTTCACAAGAAACATAGTTATTTTCTCCAAGATACTCAATGAAATGTATTTCCAATGTTTGGAATTGCACTTGATGGTAGTGATCTGGACAACACATTTTTTCCAGGGCATTTCGCAGACACTCTTATCCAAAGAAATTTATAGTAGTGAGTGTGAACTTATTTTTTGTGCTGGCCCTCTACCAGAATCAAACCCACAACACAGGCATTGCAAGCACCATGCACTTACCAAGTCAGATACACGGGTCCACACTACCTACATATATTCCAAGATGTTTGACGTCCAGTCGACCGCAGGAAGAACACAAAAAAACACGACAATACTACATGAAATCTGCAGATATTCCCCCTGCCCTCTGTGCTGCCTCAGCAACTGTCAGTGTCTCGTCGCCCTGATGACGAGCGAAAGCTCTGCCTCCGTCCACCATCAACAGAGACATGGCTTTGTCCTGCTTAGTTCACCCTCCTGGCCTATAGATTTTTGTGTGAAAAAAAAAAACAGTGTGCAAATCATGTGGTTAGCTGACACCCTTTCCCAGGGACACCGGAAGCTCACCAGCAGGTGTTAAATCTGGGGCCAGTATCGGCAGCTGTGCAGAGAATCACGGCGGTCAGATTTAACTAACAGCCTGTCATTGGCCTGGTAATCCTCTCTGAACTTATGGCATCTGTTTACTTATTTTTTGTTTCCTGTTTATCTTGGGGAGCCGGTGAAGTGCGATGACGTGTGGGATGTCGTGTGAGAGACGGGAGGGGATAGGTGCTCGGCATATCTCCGTTTTTCTTCAGCCTTTACTGTTGCTGGGGAATCTGCTGTTCATTCTCCCGTAAACCCACTATATGGTCCATCAGTTGTTCATTATGTAATTAATGTGTTCGCCTTCCATCGGGGTGAAAGATGCCTCTCAGCTCAACAGTGCTTCCTAAACTGACACATGGAATAACTTGTGGTGACAACTGTCCTGTTGTTTAGGCCTCCAGAGGCTGCCTACACTGAGCCAGACAACACACCATATGCCCGGATACAGGTTGTGGCTTTTGAATTTCCATCCATCCACAAGGTCATTGTGGACACTTCTAAATGAACGGCGTGATCAGTGTCCAGGCGGCATGAGACCACTCGACCGTTGTACCTTCTCACATTCAACTGAGTAAACATGTTAAACAGAGCTCTGGGTTGTTGTTGTTTCTGCATTCCTTCTGGTTAAGTCAGAACAGCTAACCTACTCTAATTTAGTAGGATTGATGATCGGCGGTGGCAGCAAAGCGTCATTTATTAAGCTTTATTAAGCAGAAACGGTATTTAGCTCGACTGTTGGCAATTCCCTAAACTGCTTTGCAGATGGGTTCTGAATGCGAGCTTTGTCAGCATCTGAGGTTATGTAGCTACATTACTGGTAGAAGGATTTGTTGCATGATGCAGTCATGGCAAACTGATCTGTCTTTTGTGTGACTGATAATGCGTAACAGACAGAATTTAGGAAGGAAAAGCATTGTAGAGACAGCTGCACTATTTTCCCATCTGTAAAAGGCTGTACATTTCACATTTCATTCTGGGAATCTCAAAATTTTGCACTGGCTTCCTCTTCTTTCCTTGACACACCGACACTTCAAATTGACATCACTTTGTTTGCACGCAGCTCTGTTTGTGTTGTTCATGTAGACTTCCTGTTGTTGTTTTTTTTACCTTTGACGTCATACTAAACACATTTCCTGTGTAAAACGCTTTTTATTGAAGGGGTCTGCAAATTAGTGTTTTATTAAAGGGAGTTCCACAAACAACATTGTTTGTTATCCCCTTCTGACTGGGCTAAAAACAACACAGCCTATGAAAGCAGGAAGCCGATGCTACAAGATTTAATTGATTTAATATCGGGTAGAAATGGCTGCAATTTTTTCCTCTGTAGAGGTTCTCTCCTGTATCCACCCATTTGCAGCAAATCTAGCCTCATGTAGGTTAGTGGCGGGCTAACCCTAGCACTGTACAATCGCTGTCTGGAATGACGCCGTGACACATGGAACCCCATTGGGCCAGGCAGGAAGGCTAACCCTTTCTCTCACACACACACACACACACACACACACACACACACACACAGGCTGAAAACTGGCCTGTGGCTGGCATGACACATAGCTGCCATTAAAAGGACAAACCCCTCCAAACCAGAGAGCTTCTCTCTTATTAAAGAGGCATTGGTCACTGGTCACCACCAGCACTTTCTTGCCCTGATGGGTGGTTTGTGGGTGACTCCAGCTGAAAATGGAATGTTTTTTGTGCTGTACGCCATGAAACATTGTGGAATGTCATTACCAGGTTTTCTACTCTTATATGTACGTTATGCACAGTATATAATTCTAAGCCTTAAGCCAGCCCAATACACTTAACGTGCCTGTTTAAATAGCTTTTTTTAAATGTAACTTCATTACATTTATTTAATTCATGAATGTTATCATGTAATAAAAAAGGGAGAAACAGCAACTATTGAAGCTAGGGGTATAATAACTTTTTCCGTACAATGAAAATGCATTTAGGTGGATTTTAAGGCCATAAATGGTTTCAAAATAATTTTTTGTGTGATTTGTTAAATTGGGATCCCTTTATGAATAAATGTGGTTGGAATTGGCTCAGACAATCATGTGTCTCTAAAAGGGTCCCTTTTTTTCCTAAAGCAGTTGGCTTTACAACGAGGCAGACTCCATGATCGTAGACTAGTCCGAATCATTTCTTGAAATAAAAATACTCTCAAATAAGAGCTGAGAATCTATACTTTAGTCTCACGGTAATTGTTTGATTTTAAATCCAAACTTTTGGAGTATGAGTCCAAAAGAAGAAAATAAGTCTTCATTCTACATGTACTTACTAGGCATTGTATTCTGCGGTCCAGAAAATAAACATATCACGTCATTCACCCCTAAAACCAAAGTAGCTTTTTGACCTCAGTTTAATATTAGGTTTAGGTTTATAACTTGAAGAAGACGACGTGTAGGAATAGGTATGATTTATCACCTAGTGGCTCTGGAAGCTGTGAGGATTACGGTAGCAATAGTATGTCAATGAGACAATGGATACGGAGATGGATGGTAGCAATATTATGTCATTGTGACAACAGATGAAGAGATGGATGACTACACTGTAAAGGGGAATTCATCTCCTTACACTAGCTATCTAGTTGTGTTGTTTTTGTTGTTGTTTGCTATGGTTGCGTTTGTTGTTGCATTTGTGTTTTTTGTATAGTTGAAATGCACTTTTGTTCTGGGAATTAATGTTGTTGCACTATTTGAACCGAATACGTTGTGTGTCAGATGAGGCAACTTTTAAAATACGAGGGGAGAGAGATGAGCAAATGGTTACGGAGTTGTTGCTCATTATGATGGATTGAAGAGAGCCAGTGATTTCAGAAGAGAATTCTTCAGTCAGGGCTCAACCCGTCATGCTGGTATGTAGGTTTTTTGTCAATGTGGAACCTTTCAGTTTCAAACATTTGGGGTTTTGTTGTTGCATTCCCCGTCTTGCTCATTTAGCCTTGCCGGCTAGGCGAGTAAACCTGCTTCAGCGTACCATTAGGTAAGGCCGCGGCACACACGGAAGCTGAAGCTATTAGCTGTCTATGGATCAAGGTCTACGGGTCAAACCACACAACAGACCTTTTGTTTGGCGTGTTTGCTTCTGAGCTCCCTCACATGTTTATTCTTGGTATTAAACTGCAGAGTGGCTCAGATTTAAAGTAGACACATTACTAACACAACAATACCATGGTTTGAAATGCATATCAAAGGAAAGACGTGCCTCGTAGGATTTTACGTTTAAGGGCTATTGAAAAGTGCTGTCTTAGTTGTCTTACACAAGGCCACGGGTGATATATTTGGTAAATAACCTCGGTTTCTGCAAATAGTATACAGATGCTTTCCAGTATTGGAAAGCAGACTACATCTATTGTCTTGTGCGACTTCAGCACATGCATTGGTTACATTTCTGTGGACATTTTTCCTTCCATACACTCAGAGCTTTGACAAACCACCTAAAACAGAAGTCACATGTCCCTGCTTACCCTCCTCCAAAAGGCCGCTGCATGTCCATTCTCTCACCCTGCTCCAGGCTCCAATAAGGAGTGGAAATGAAGGAAGCAAAGTTGTGTCAAAGCCATTATTTGGGCTAGGACAAACACTGGTGTTTTTTGTGAGGGAGAGGTCCTCCAACAAAGGCAGCTAGCCACAAAGGCAGCACACTCAAAATATGCCCACCACAGTGTCGCCTGGAGAATGATTCTAGACCGAAATCTGTTTGGCATTCTTTGTTGCTGTCTGTCTATCCTGTAATTTCCTCTCCAGTCTAGATTCTGTCCTGGCACCGATTATCCTGCTACGGAACAGTCTTTATTTCAGATGTCTCTGAATGTTTACAATGAAATTCTTGACCACCACTCTGGCTTGAGATCCTGCTCACCGCTCTTTCCTATTGGCTCTATGGATGATGTCAGCTACAGCCCGCCTTAAGTGTCAAATAAAGTTTTCACTGCAGAGAAACACAACGCAACCGTTGCCTTTTTCTAAAGGAAACTCATACCACACTTTTTTCCCAGTAGTCTATGGAGGATGAGGAAGAATTGATGAGCGAACCACTCCTAAATCACTTTTGAATCACTTTTTCCTAAATCATATTGTGTCATTTACAGCCAGTACAGAACGTAACAAGCCAACAGTGATAATATGACTCTTTGGTTGTTTTGGTTAGTTCGTTGGGTAACTTTGGATCAGTTTCACCTTCTGATCCCAGCCAATGAAGGACCGAGAAGAATTTCCACTGTACACAATGTGTATCAGTGAATTCAGCACAGAGGGACCATTTTATCTCGTTGTGCTCCGGCTTGAGCTTGGAAAAAAGTAAGCATTGTTCTCTGGTCCGACGGTAAGTGTCAGGGTTGCAGATGACAGGCTGAGAGGGCGTCTGGGTTTCAGGACGGCCATTGTGTTGCCCCTCCTGGTTGTCTGCATTATCAAGTGCCATTCGTCTGGCTTAACTGAGTGGCTGCACTTCACTCGTGACACTGTCTCTGTGCCTCCTGGGTCCCGGGTGCGTGATTCATGTACCGACACAGACTACGCACAAGACGTAAGAGGCCATTGGTCACGCTGAAATGAGGCCGTAAAGTGCACGCCGAGGCCGCAATAGTGGGGTTCCCGTAGGGAGAGCATAGGTGTAATTTCTTTTAATGGAGTGGTTTCCCTGTGTCCTTTCTGTGATTATTTATAGTATTCATGGATGCATGTTACTGCTGGCTTAGTGTTTTTCCACTCAGTGTGTCCCCATAGCTGTACACTGTACATTCTGTAGACTTGGCCTTTGCCGTTAACAGTGCTGATGTAGCAGAAAAGGTGGCACCAAACACCCTCCTTCTATTCAGCTGGGGGAGTGGCTTTACCCCCCTTTGTCCCTCTCTCTCCATCCCTCTCTCTCACTCACTCTCACTCTCTAGAGCATGGGACTTGGATTGTCAAGCCCAAGGGTCGGAGCAGTTATGTGAATGAATTGGCTTCCTCACAGAGCTGTGGTAAAAGTCCGTAACACTCTACCAGCAAGAGTCAGGGGGTGGTCTTATCCGTGTACTCCCTGTTCACATGGAATTGCATTAGACAGCTTAATAATATTTTTTTGCTGATTTACAATTGGACGCCTACGACTCGTGCTAACCAACTGTGAACAGAATGCACACGGTATGTTCCATATGTTCAGTGTGCCTCAATGTTATTTTTGCTTTGAAGGAGACATTTCTGTCAGTTTGCCTGTTTCACCTTTGAGCTAATGTAGTCTGCATTTTGTTTATTGTGTAGCATTATTTCTTCTTGGAGATGTATTAAAGGTGGTTTATACAATCTTCTCCTGATGTTTTTATTTCTTGTTAAAGGGATAGTTCGCCCAAATAACAAAATGGCACATTGGTGTCTATGGAAAAGGTTTGATAGAAATCCGTGCTTTGGTTTAGTTTTCTGGTACTGTTTCCAAATGCTAGCATTTTGGCCTGTGTGTCACCAATCATTACCAATTCCAGAGAGCTATTTTAACATTTGTTGTGCATCATATGGGCCTACAAATGGTTAAAAAATGTAACTGAAATTGGTTGTTAGGCTCAACAAAGGCCCATATAAATGATGTGAACGTAATGTCTGAAGAATACTTTTATTGGTACCTAATAATTTTAATGTTCCTTGAACAAATTACAATTGCCACATAATGACGGTACAGATATAATTGTATCCATGTCATATTGAACCAGTCTCCACGGGCGTTTGTTGACCTTCACAATACATTTTAAATACCATTTGATGATTTGGATATGATGGGTGGGAAATGATAACATCGGTTTATGGACCTGGATAGGACTCGTGCCACAAATGCTAAAATACTAACATTTTGAAATAATGCCAGGGAAGCTAAACCAACGTGTATATTCCTGTCATGCTTTTGTTGAGGACACCAATGTACCTTCATATATTTTGGGTGAACTACCCCTGTAGTTTTTCGTCGGATGCGGCGTACAGAAAACTGCGTCTGTCTTCGGCACCCACCCTATCTCCCCTCCACATACCCAGTGATGTGTAGACCCAGCCTTTACTGTCATTAGTCAATGAGGACTCTTTAACCCTTAACTCTCTGCCCCCCCCAGTCTCCACGTGCATCACCACCTGTAAGAAGCCGGCTCCTCCACCCGTGCCTCCCCGCACCACCTCCAAGCCCTACATCTCAGTGACCGTCCAGAGCAGCACCGAGTCGGCCCAGGACACCTACCTGGACCAGCATTCTGAGCGGGACCGCCGCAGCGAGACCATCACCAGCCAGTCCAGCCAGGCCCAGAGCAACTCCTCCGACAGCCTGGACAGCACCCGGGCCAACAGCCTGGCCCGCAGCGTCCCCCGGCCCATCCCCACACCCGTCGCCACCCCCCGGGAACCCTTCATCAACGCCGCCGCCGTCCACCACGCCGCCACAGGTACTGATACGAACGACTCGTTCCAGCGTGAACCCCCGAGGACGACGTCCACCAACAGGGGGAGCCTGACGGCTGAAGAGCCCCGAGCTGAGATTGTTCCCCGGAGGAAGCTATCATCCATAGGCATACAGGTGGGGGTCAACCATGTTATAGTTAGACAGACAGGTGGGGGTCAACCATGTTATAGTTAGACAGACAGGTGGGGGTCAAGCATGTTATAGTTACACAGACAGATCGGGGGTCAGCCATGTTATAGTTAGAAAGGTCGTGGTCAACCATGTTATAGTTAGAAAGGTCAGGGTCAACCATGTTATAGTTAGACAGGCGGGGGAGATGGATCAGAAATTTAAATAAAAAAAAAAACATGCAGATTAAAGTGACATCACTGCTGCGCCATTAGCGCTTGAAGAAACTGATTGCACCGCTTACCCAAACTCGTGGTATGAATTGAGAATGCTTTGTCTAAAGAGAACAGTACCCAGGACAAGTTTCTTTTCTCCATTTTCAAATTGTGCAAAAAAAGCAAAC
This sequence comes from Esox masquinongy, assembly GCA_016801175.1. Classification (NCBI taxonomy): domain Eukaryota; kingdom Metazoa; phylum Chordata; class Actinopteri; order Esociformes; family Esocidae; genus Esox; species Esox masquinongy. The sequence continues at coordinate 5,354 of JACXGI010003285.1, read as the reverse complement.
ATTTTTCTCTGGCAATGCGAGAATATGTTGTAGTTACGGGCCTTATTGTGTTGTCACTGATATTATTGTGTTTTTTATTCAGGTAATGGTATTTTTAGTGACGTTATGGTGTTGTCAATGACGTTATGGTGTTTTCAGTGACGTTATGGTGTTTTCAGTGACATTATGGTGTTTTCAGTGACATTATGGTGTTGTCATTGACGTTATGGTGTTGTCATTGACGTTATGGTGTTGTCAGTGACGTTATGGTGTTGTTATTGACGTTATGGTGTTGTCAGTGAAGTTATGGTGTGGTCTGTGACGTCATGGTGTTGCAATTGATGTTACGATGTTGTCATTGACATTATGGTGTTATCAGTGGCATTATGGTGTTGTCAGTGGCATTATGGTGTTGTCACTGACGTTATGGGGTTTTCAGGGAATTGCCTGTGTTGGTATGCTATGCCATTAAGGGTTTTGTCACTGATGTTATGGTATTGTCATTGAAATTATGGTATGGTAACACTAAAATTCAGTGACATTATTCTGTTGTCTTTTGTTTTACCTTATTGATTATACAGTGTAACCATGTAGTCAGAATCTCTACATTGCTGTCATTAACATTATGTTTATTACTTTTTGGGGTGGACACTGGAGCAAAAGCATGGCACTATTTTCCCATTGCCTGGTTGAAAGAGAGGTGGTGTGTTTGTGATCTGCAATTGTACCATTGACAACAGTATAAAAAATACAATGGTGAACCGCTCATGTAACTATAATCTCTGATTTTGCAATTTCGCAATCTGTCAAAAAATGTACGCTCCCCTAATATTTTTGGGAGGGTTAACTAACCATTAATTATGTTAAAAAATAATCAACCCGTGTACTTGACTGTTCTGATGCAGGATGTTTCTTAAGCTTAATGCTTGTGTGAGGCTCACTGAATTTCTTTTTTTAAACAATTTTTATCTGCTTAATAAAAAAACATACTACTCATCCTTGAAAAAAGACTGCTATTCATCCTTGCCTGGGGCAAACATTATGGTTTCATTTTATTATTAAATGTTTCTTTTTAAAGTGTTTAGGGATGAGACAGGTCATGCAATTTTCAGGTGCTAATTTTTCAATGCCTGGAGAGGTGTTTCAAGATCCATACTGAATTAACTTAGCAAGCTTTTGAGATGCGCAACCCATCTGCAGAAAACACAGTCATGTGAAAATGTAAGTACACTCCCTGGAAAGTTTTTTTTTTATATATATATATATATATATATTTTTTTTTTTTTTACGTATTTGGACACATGGAAGTCTGAGCTAACTTCCAAGCCAATTCATTGATAAAGGTAAAACTTTTTAACAAACCAGCATTCCATAAAGATTAAAAAATGTGGTCTGGTTTGGTCTTAACCGTATGGGGGTGTGGTAATACACCACGCCAAGATCAAAAGACCTCTCTGAGGCCTTCAGAAGGATTATTGATGCCTATCAGTCTGCTAGGTTAAAAAGCTGTTCCCGAGCAATTCGAGGTACACCGTTCCACTGTCTGACAGATCATCTACAAATCCCAAAAAATCCAAACGGGTCCTCCCACCAAATTCTGACCAAGAGCTGACTGAAGGATGTTCATCACAGTATGTAGAGCAACATCAAGGGATCAGAAGGCCTTTCTTGCCACAATCAATTTTAAAGTACATGAGTCATCTGTCAGACTAAGACTGTTAACATTACATGGGAGGTCAGGAAGGAAGAAGCCTCTGCTCTCCAAAAAAATGTCAGTATAACGTCAAAAAGGCTGAAGCTGAACTGAACATGCAACAGAACAATCTTCCAAAAAACACTAGCATTGCTAAAATAGAATGACTCAAAAAGAATAAACATAGGGTTATTAAATGTCTGAGTCAACGCCCAGATTTCAATCTTATCTAAATGCATGTAAAGAAGACCTTCAACATGACGCAGTCAAAGCAGTACTGTAAAAAAAGACTGGACAAAAATGTCTTCCTGTCGATGTAAGAGACTGATAGACAGTTACCAGAAATGGTTACATTAACTTATTTCAGCCAAAGGGGTCAACATCAGCTATTGAAGCTATGGGTGTACTGACTTCTTCCTCACTAATTCCATTACTGTTGATTTTTGATGAATAAATTATTGCAAAGTATAATCTTTCAGTGTCATTAATGAGGTTACCTTTGTCAATAGTATTACAGTGAAGATTGCATGTATATGTAAGCGAAGACAACTTTCCAGGGGGGTATATTTTTTTCATGACCGGACAACCTGGGAGAATTCAGATTTTCCTCCTTTTATAGATATAGGCTTTGTTGACTGAAGTCTTGTTTTTTGATTGGCTGTTAGGTTGACTGCATTCAGGAGGAAGTCCAGCGAGAGCAGACACCAACGCCGCCATTGGCCAGATTCCAGTCGATTGGAATCCAGGCAGACGACAGTTGGCAGTAAGTGCACCTCATGTCTCGGCCATCACGTGTCAACCATTTCCTCCGAGGAAATAATCTTTCAGCATCACGCAATGAAAACAAATCCTAAATGTATTCATCCCTCGGGAACCTTTTTGATGTAAACACGTTCGGAATTCAGCTCCACATAAGCTGTGTTATATTGCATGTGTTTCCATAACAACAATGGTATGAAGGACACGGGCACCATTCGAAGGTTGTTGGTTGTCTTCCCTAGCTTGCTCAGTTTCACAATGTATTGAATGCCAGGAAGCCTTTGAATGCCACACTCCTCTTTTTGTCCTCGCTCTTTGAATGCAGAGTTTTTTTGAATACCAGCTGGTTGTCGTAACTCAAAAGTAATCTCGCAATTTGAATGCATCTGAATGTGGAGTTAATCTACTCTTATCTGAGCCAGTCGAAACACAGAGCTTTGTCTTACCTCAGTCAAAAATAAGCTTGTGGGTTTGGTGTTTCTTTATGTCTACATAGTTAGGCATACACCCTTTTGGAAACACCAGTTGATTTATAATACACTGAGTATTTATCAAAATATTGTCCCTTATTCTTGCCCCCTTATAAGTCTGCTATTTCAATCATTGACATAATTGACTAAGTATTCACCTCATTTCTACATATCTATGTTTTTTTGCCCTTATGAGTTTCCTGTTCTGTCAACTGAATTAAAGCCAAGACAGGATTGTAGCCAGGGTCAAACAAAGTTCAGTGAATCTAGGTCAGGTTGTGTATCAACTGAATCCACTCCAGCCCATGATGTCGACAAGGCCCAGCTATTTGGGTCTATGTCCATTGAGCAACCCAGTATGTAGTGTCTTCCATTGAGAATATTGTTTTGTAGCAGGCTTGATCATTTTTGTTCCTCTAGGCTATGCTCTTACAAAACAGATTAACAACTGTAACGGTCTTCTCGGTCACAACACTTGGGTTTGGTTTGACTTTGGTAGGTGTTTGTTTACCGGTGCATTCTGGTTCTCCAGGTTTACACAAACCCGTATTAGATAATAATATCTATCACGGTGTCTTCATGTTTGGTCCATGCTTGCCGTCATTATTAAAGGGGCACTGACCACTTTTCCCCGGTCAACTGTTTCTCTCAGGCTCGGTCACTCCATTAGCATGGCCTCCAGACAGGACACCGACTCAGACACGCAGGATGCCCAGGTCACCTCCAACACCAAGCCTGCCCCTGAGAAGAAGAACATGGTCAACAGCGCCTGCCAATCCGTGGACTCTCCCCCACGCGGTGCCCCACCCACCGCCAGCACGGGCACGTCACCACCGCCGCCGCTGCGCCAGATCCTCAAGCGCTCCACCACACGCTCCTCCTCCGACTCCTTCTCCGAGAGTCTGGACCCGGCCCTGGACCCCTCGTCCCTGCCCCCTCCGGACCCCTGGCTTGAGACGGGGACCGGGAACGGGGTCGGCGGTCACACAAACACAGTGGCTCCTCCGGGACCCGCTTGCCGGCCGGATGGCCACTGGTTCCTGAAGCTGCTACAGGCTGAGACGGGCCGCATGGAGGGCTGGTGCCGACAGATGGAACAGGAGACCAAAGACAACCAGCTGTCAGAGGAGGGTAAGGAAGACCGTCCAACGTCACGGGCCGAACTGAAGGAAGGAGCCATTCTGACTGGACCTCAGAGCCTGGCTAGTGATCGACCATAGGACTCAGAGACACACACACACACACACACACACACACATCATATACACACACGCACAAAATCTTAGTGAAGCAAACACATTATACGAGATTCTCTTGACCAAACCAAGAACAAGCAAATGTAATGTTGGCCTGCGTTAGGTAGTCATGTGACTGTTTTAAAATGAATGTACTGATTGTAAGTTGCTCTGGGTAAGAGTGTCTGCTGAGTGACTAAAATGTCAATGTAAGAATGTACAGTGAGTGTGCTTTTCTCCCACTGGCAGCTTAGAATCCATATAGAATCTGATTACTGCAAGACCAAATAAACACCCTAACCTCATTGCCGTAACATGTCAGTATCAGCAGTTTCACCAACATGCAGCTTGTCCTAGTTTCAGCACTGCATCAGCAGACTGAAGTGTTGAAGCCTTCTGAAGTATCTGTCGAGGCTTAGACGGCTGCCTTTAAGTGGGATACAACTGTCCATTACAACGTAATCCTCTTGTGTTGCCTCCCCAAGGAGTTACTCTGACAAGGCCTTAGCATCCGCCTCTAGCGCAGGCAGCCCACATTTGCATGGGTTCATTTTGGGGAAGAGGCCAGGGTGTTTTGCTAGGCTAACAATGTTAGTTTGAACCGGCTGGGATTGTTATCTCTCTCAAATCTTCTTGTGTCTCCTTCTGTGACGAATGCTTCCTGCTCACAGATTTCCTTGTAAGCGGTCTAGCTTTCAGTTCAATTGTACAGAGAGGGGAAATGTGCAGAGACAACCACGTCTTGTCTCTCGGGATGCCTAGAGTTATAAGTTCCTGTTGGAACTACTGACCTTGAAGTGTGTAGTCTTTGCACCAGAGGAGATTGACTCTTTCAGTACATATCAGAACAATATTTGGCTTTCTATGAGTTTATATGAGGGTACTGATATGGATGTACAGGAAGACCTATTACACATCAGTTACTGTGTGAAGAGACTCTGGTTTTCTTGCCACGTGGAACAACCATAGATTTTAGAGATGCACCATTGACTGTGTGTGTGCGTGTGTGTGTGTGTGCATGTGTGTGTGCGCATGTGTGTGTGTGCGTGCGTGCTCACTTTCATCTGCAGTGTTGGGGAAGGTCCGCAGTGCAGTAGGCAGTGCTCAGCTCCTGATAACCAAGAAATTTGAGCAGTTCAGAGGACTGTGTGAACAAAACTTGGTAAGTATCAGCCCTGCACAAACATTACATTAGTTCCCCAACATTACATTACTACC
>JACXGI010003284.1:18587-64117 GCA_016801175.1 Esox masquinongy | reverse complement strand
GAGACAAAATCGCAGTGCCGGCAATTATCTTTATTCATACAGATATATCTGGAGACAGTGTGGCATTCAGTCCAACAGAGTCTGACACAATCACAGCACACACAGTTCTTATAGCATGAGCCCCCTACCCTAAATTTTATGGTTCAGGGCGCGGTTCCTACCATATATAAGTGAGATATATGTTGTTTAACACATCTTTTATGGCAGCTGCCGTCTTCGGGTTTCCCTGTTGTTATTCCAACCAATCGACTTCTAGCTTTAGCGTCTTTTCCCTTATTTGGCATTCTGCCCGTTTAATACCGAATTCCAAAGGGGTCTGTTCTTGCTCCCAGCTATTCTAGTGAGATAAGGATCCTGTCACCCCCTCCTCTAATGCAGGTACAATGTTTCTTAGTTCTACTTAGCCTCTAGCAGGCTTGCATGTTATCTTAATGCTATTGCCCCACAGTTGATCAGTCTCTTTTCTTTACCGGACGGCAAGTAAGGTAGGTAAAACGCTCTAGTCTGTCATTTGCAACATCAATAAAAACGAAATATAATGCAATTGAACAAAATAGTAAGGTAGACGATTATTGGGATTGGGTTTGTATTTTTTAACTACGTCGGAAATTTCTGAAATGGTAATTAATGACACGCTAGTTAACATTTTATGTTGCTAATAATTACAAAACATTGACGACTTGATAAAGTTATTATTTGGTATACAATAAGATATTTTTCGAAACTGCTGCTGACCTTTTTTGCTGGCCTAGTGATATGAGAATTAGAAAAGTATATTTTTATAATTTAATATATATTTTCATTAACGCTAGAAGTTCGTTCCCATCAGTTTACTGACGTAGTTTCATTGCTTTTCTCTCCCTCGGTTGTGCTGTTTCCAGTGCAGCTCAGATAAATCAGAACTTTTATCCAATCAGATTTTCCACATGTGCTGTCTCCGGGTGAAAATCTATCCTGAGACCTATAGAATTTCGAGTTAATCCCATCTTCTATTGAAGCAAATGGGGAGGAGGTTGTTGATCGTCATATTCTTCAACCAATCAGATTTCGAGTTCGCCATAATGAGCATGGCCTTTGGCACGTAGCAGTCTTCTAGCTTGCCTGCGTGCGCATTTTTTAGGTGGTATGATCGGAGAGCCAGCTACTTAACTGAGATAAAACTAGTTAGGACGTAATGTAGGAACATCTAAGATTTATTTTAACTTTCTTTTGTGAGGTTTAGATTTGTAGATGTAGTGCTTTGCGTTAGATTTTTTGTTTAGATTTGTACTGAGCCCTGTTGTCTTTTTAATGCGCAATGGAGGAGAAGAAATGCATTTGGTGGCGGATTTACTGGCAAAGCCTTTTTCGGGAAAACATGGAAATTGTGGGGAAGGGTCGACCAAACCCCCAACTAGCAACCGTTCATGGTAAGGATGTAGTAGATGCAGTGCTTTCTGTTAGATTTTTTATTTAGATTTGTACTGCGCCCAGTGTTGTCTTAACGTAAACGGAGGAGAAGAAATGGATTTGGTGGCGGATTTACTGGCAAAGCTTTTTTGAGAAAAGCTGGAATTTGCGAGGAACCAACCCCCAACCTAGCAGCAGGATTTGTGTGGCACTTTCAATCGACAAAGTATACCCGTCTTACAGCGTCGAAGGAACATCGTTTTGTGAGTACGTTCCTGTTTCTTTGGTACCTGCTGTAATGTCATTGATTTGGGCTTTGCGATGTATATTTGTGTTGCTGCTTCCTGTCATGCATAATGGTACTGTACATCCTTGATGGTTTCATTCGACATGGATTCATGTTTCTGTAATTACTAGTGTTGTAAGCGTCTTGTTAAATCGCTTCATTCCACTGTTACTGTGAATATGGGATGGTTACGTCGAATGACAATATCCTAAAAGCCCAGCATAGGATTAGGCAGCCATACATGCTAAAATTATTAGCTTTGCGTCCATCGTGCTGAAGTTACTAATAGTTATTGGTAAGTGTCGAAATATGTGAGGAGTCCTTACTTTGAATCCAAGCCGGGTATGTTTATTTCATAAACATCCAGAAACCATATTAAATTTACTCAGTCAGCATAACAGGCGACACATTACAATTTGGCGGGGTTTGTGCACCCGAACCTGAAAAACCTACTGCACATGTGCACTTCCTCAAGTACGGTGTCCGTAGCGTCCATACAGAGCGCAAACATAATCATTCACTAGAATGATCTACATCCCCTTTCTTTAGTTTGTGCCTACTGTGGAAAACAAAATGAAAGGCTAGGCATTAATTAGCAAAATAATAGCATAGCTTTTATTTTAACCTGGCAACATCCTAATAGAGAATGAAAATTAGTAGCAGTTTCAAACAACTATCTTTAAATATACTCGAACGGTAATCAACCAGATTATACTCTCGTATTGCAAGAAATTCCAACATGCATAGGTGAACTCAGTGCCTGAAATGGTGGCTGTAAGTATTCTCAACAAGAAAGGATATATATATATGGCACTTCAACTAGGCATACAAACAAAGTCCCATAGAGTCCAGTGATAATTTAATTTTCTCTGAGCTTATAATAACTCAAATTTCATTGTTCATACTTTGGATTTGGCCTGCAAATGCGACCTGAGCGTGTCACATACAGTGAGGTACCTTGTGCTACCTTTGTAGGAGAGTGAGCTGCAGGCCTCTGCTGCTCACTGGTGGATCGCTGAGGTGTTACCGGAGTCGGTCGAGGTTTCTGTGGCGTGGGAGGGAGACTGTCTGGTGTAGCTGGATCTTCATATTGACGATTGAGGTCTGCAGGGTCGACCTGTCGTGGTGATGGCTCAGCGACGGAAAGGATGTGATGGCGATTTCTCCTGTAGGTCCCTCCATCGGACTCGATGATGTAGGAGTGTGGTTCCTTGCACCTTCCCTTCACAGTGCCCAGACGGTCGTGTCCCTTGATGGTCTGCATCCCGACGACTTGTCCCTCCCTAAGTGGCTGTAGTGGGTGGCTTGACGTGTCGTAGTATTGCTTTTGGGCGAGTCTTTTATTCTGGAGTTGGGCAGCGACCTACTTTGTCCTTCGGGGCTGGCTCTAGCAGTCTGGTGCTGACAGGAAGAGCTGAGCGTGTCTGTCGTGACATCAAACGTTCTGCAGGTGAGCCCAATGCTTGGTCACGGGGAATATTTCTGATGTTCAGCAGATTGAGGAAGACGTCAGTCCCATCTCTGTGAGATTTCTCCATCAGTTGTTTGGCACTGTGGACCGCCCTTTCTGCCAATCCGTTCGACTGTGGATACTCCGGGCTGCTGGTAACATGGATAAAGTCCCACTGCTTGGCGAAATCTTTAAAGCGTTGGCTTGTGTATTGCCTCGCATTATCTGTGTTGAGTGTATGAGGCGTACCGTGAACAGAGAAGTGTTTTTTCAGCTTTGTGACCACAGCCGCTGAAGTTGCGTCACGGGGGAGCTCAATTTCATACCATCCTGAGTACGAGTCTACCAGCACCTAGTATTGTTGTCTGTGCCACTCAAACATATCAGTAGCCACTGTGGACCATGGCAAGACTGGAACTGGATGTGGCTGTAGAGGTTCCTTCTGCTGATGTGGTCTGGTGCTATTGCAGACGGAGCACGACAGTAGCTCCTCTGCAATGTCGGTGTTTATCGTCGGCCAAAAAACTGTACTCCTGGCTCTGCGCCTGGTTGACTCTAAGCCTGGGTGACCTCTGTGGATGATGTTGATGTATTCCTGGTGTAGAGAGTGGGGAATTACTTTTCTGTGGCCCTTGATAACTATCCCATCCTCCACTACCAACTCGTCTCTGTAGGGGAAGAACAGACGAATGGAAGGTTGGACGCTGCGTTCTTTGCCAGGCCATCCGTGGTGGATGACTGTGCTGAGAGTCTGTAGCACCTGATCCTGTGCTGTGTGGGTCCGGAGCTCCTCTAGTCTGTTAGTTGAGATGAAGCTAACAGACATCTCCTCAAACGTGTCGTCTGCAGCTGGACTTTGTGATATAGTTTTGTTTGGAGCTCGTGATAGGGTATCGGCTAGGTACATGTGCTTACCCTTCTTGTAGACCAGTGTGATGTCATAGGCCTGTAACTGTAGTAACATCCTTTGCAGTCGGGCAGGAGCAGTGTGGATGGGCTTCTTCAGGATTGTGACGAGGGGCTGGTGGTCAGTTTCAACGACTGTAGGCTTCCCATACACGTAATCCTTGAATTTGATGCATGCAAACACCACTGTCAACAGCTCCTTTTCGATTTGAGCATATAGGGTTTCTGTGTCTGTGAGTGTGCGAGACGTGTAGGCAACTGGTGTCCCATCTTGTAGACATGCAGCAGCAAGTCCGTAACACGACGCGTCACAGGTCAGTGTGACTGGTTTTTGTACGTCGTAGTAGGATAGAATAGGTGAGCTGGATAAGCATGACTTGAGACGTACACGCACAAAATCCCAGTAGTGGCACTACGTCTCGGTCCACTAGGAAAAAGGTAAGTGTGTGTTGCTGTCCATCTAAACAACAAGGCAGTGTGACTATGCCTATAGTCTCCATTTTGCTGCCTCTATAAGCCTCTAGGGTGGTATTTTTTGCTGTGTTCCACTGGTCGCTTTTCATTAGCCAGCTGTTGGAAAGTGTCATTTGACATTACATTGCACTTTGCACTTGTATCAACCTTCATCTCGATTGGCCGGTCATGTACATGCAGTGTAACAAATCCTTCATCTTGATCCTCTGTTTGGGGATTGATAGTGTCCACTTTGACACCATCTACATAGAAAGTGTCGTTACTGCCACCGTTATCTGGTTCTTTTAGCTCTAACTGGTGAACCGATTTTCTGCAGTTCTCTCTCTTTATGTAGCCTTTGTTTTCATAGCCTTGGCCGTGTGACATGGACTTGCAGCATTTTTTGTAATGATTGAATCTTTTACAGTTGTGGCATTGCTGTCCGAAGACAGGACATTTGTTTTTTCGTGCGGCATGACTGCCTCCACAGTTACTGCAGTTTGTAGTGGATTTTGTCTCACGTTGGCCTACTCGAGGTTTGTGTCTTGGCCTGTGGTGCCACCCACCAGAGTTTGGCTGAATTGCGTCAACAGTGGTGGAAGTTTGGGGCTGGGCTGGATAGAGCCTTATTACTCTCCTCAGTCATTTCGTATATGCGGCAAATTGTAATGGCTTTAGTTAGGGTTAATTCCCTGTCACATAGGAAAGCCTTTCTTATATTGTCATTTCTGATGCCACACACTATCCTGTCACTAATCAGTTCATCTGTCAGGTCTCCAAAGTGACAACTTTTAGCTTTGATCCTCAAGTCACTGATGTAGGATTCAAAAGTCTCACCTTGCTTTTGATTTCATGAATGGAACTTGTCTCTCCATGATTTTGTTGTGTTGAGGGTTACATACTTCACAAATTTTCCGTTTCAAGCACTCAGGGTTTTCTCTGGATTCAGCTGGAACGATGACGGCTCCATCTTCACCAGGTGCACTTACCTTCGCAGCGTAAACAAATCAACGCTCCCGTTCTATGGCCTCCGCTCCTGCGAGATTGAGGAGGATATATGCTTTTGTTTTGGCAGGCTTGTCTGAGTGCGCTGCTGCTATGAAGATATCATACTCCTGTTCAAAAATCCGCCAATTCTCGGCGATGTTCCCGTCAAAACCAAGGGGGTCTGGTCTGCGAAATCCATGCGCCATTATTTCTTTTAGTCGTGTCGTTAGCTTAGTTGTCCGCTTCGCTCGAGACAAAATGAAAATCACATAGAACTCACAGGCGATGAATTTATCCCTCTTCTGACACCATGTCGAAATATGTGAGGAGTCCTTACTTTGAATCCAAGCCGGTTATGTTTATTTCATAAACATCCAGAAACCATATTGAACTTACTCAGTCAGCGTAACAGGCGACACATTACAACTTGGTGGGGTTTGTGCACCCGAACCTGAAACCTACTGTGCATGTGCACTTCCTCAAGTACGGTGTCCTGTAGCGTGCAAACAGAGCGCAAACATAATCATTCAGTAGAATGATCTACAGTAAGGATAAAGTGCCCCACTTTGGAAATCAAATGCCCGTCCAACACATTTGTTTTGGTTACTGACCTGTATATACTTGACAGGTAAGCAGGTTAGGACTGTAACCAGCTAATAGTTTGTTTTAACCAGCAAGGTAGTAGATAAATGTAGCTGCCATGTACAAAAGTTTCCAGGGGCTAATGACATTCAAAAGGGGAGGATTTCTTTGTCTTTTAAATTACGCTATATGGGCTTAGAAAATACACTGACATGCGGATATAGGGGTGTACCGATTTTGATTCTAGTTCGAAAATGTTTAGGTTTAGTTTATAACTGCGAAATTGAAGAGGAGTTTGCGAATTCTGTGATTAAGTAACCGCACTTCATTGATTGTGGCCTGCTGTTACCACCTCCATGATATCCATGCAAATGATCGTGGTACGGTTCATGTAATGGAGTTGGCATTAAACGAATTGCACTAATAAATCCATTCAAAACAACTATACCGCTCTATACTTGCAGGCCTATTATTTATTTAACTTCGGTAGCAACAGTAAGACTCTGCATTAGAGAATAATCAGCAACAATAACACTTCTGATTTTCATATGTTGCCATCAAAATAAAGGTCTTTGGTGTGTCTATAATTTGTGTTGTGTAGGCTACCTTTTCAAAGGAAAAACTATGTGGGGGAAATGATAAATTAAACAAAATTACAATTTCAATAATACTTTATATACGTTAAAGAATATTATAAGGTGGAGCACACTGAGAAATGGTTAGAGCTTATGTAAGCTAATGTAGAGAACATGATCTAATATAAAAAACCTATTTTGATGTTACTGTTTTTAATTTGCTTGTGCTCATTTGCTTTGGAGCTTGATTGTGTAATACATCCAACCACACTAGACGTGTTCACACGGCACCTTAGCCTAGGGCTAAGAGCATCCTAAGCCCTGGGCTAAGTGCTTCATAGGCCCAGGGCAAAGCAAGTGTTCACACTTGCATATTTTGAAGTGGGAAAGCACCACCCTTAGCCTATGGCTAGCTGGCCATGCTTTGGAGCAGGGTTAGCCCCGACTTTTCAGGGCTAGCCGAAGAAAAACAGTGACAAAATAACCAGTGGGAATCGGGGTCAAGAACAAAACCATAGAACGTTCATTGTCCAATCACAAAACCTGCCCTTTTACTTAATTTACATACACTTGTGACGCGCACCGTTACCAACAGCCTCGTCTGTTTTGGTCCTTTCACTCTGCAAAGTTTTGTCGTTTTATTATACCTGCTAAATATTAGCGAAGTAGTTATTGCAGCTTGCTTTGGATGTAAATCCAGCAAATATGTTGAAAGAATTAAGGTTGACTAACGTTTTTCTCTTTCTTTGCGTAGTTTTGACAAAGTTGTTCAAGCAAATACCGACAGGGTGGGCATCTTGATCAGTTGATGTCATGAAGTCGTTAAGTGAATCATGGTAGCGTAATATTGATCATGTGTCAGTGATTTAGGCTACTGTAACATTATTCGCATGCCGGAGAGAACGTAACATTTGCAGCTTATTATAGAATGTAAAATGGTATTATCGTATTTGTCCGTTAGCCCAGGGCTTAGGAACACAAGTGAATCCTTAGCCTAGGTTTAAGCTTTAGCCCAGGGTTAACAAACTCGTGTGAACGCAGGCTAAGCTAACCCGGGGCCGGTTTTAGGCTGGGACAATGCAGTGTGTAAAGGCCTTATATTTTCCATCCCCCCAGTTTAATGTACATGGAATACTTTTTGCGGAAAAACTCTTCAATACCGCAGTGAATGTATTGTACGAAATACTCAGGAGAGTTTGTAAAATTTCAAATCTAATGTGAAATCATGGGGCACTGTGCTACATCCAGCACAACTATATATTGTTGTCCCTCTTTAACCCTCAATGCAACACACTATACTGTACATGGAATTCATATTGCCTCATTAGTTAGCAGCTAGTTGCTTTTATTAGGAGTCTGGCTAGTTACTCCATCTAAAATTATTCTGATGACATGAACATTATGACAGACAGTTTAGCTATTAATAATTTGATTTTTATATATGGTGTTATGTTTTCCACCTTCAGTAGCTAATCTATGCTCAGTAGCTAATTAATACACTGTTTTCATTTGTACAATGACTTGCGACTATAGGCAAATATTTATTGGAATGCAATGTTGCCAATTTAAAGAACTACCTAGCAGAGTCAAAACATTTCTAAAGTTAGCGATAAATGCTATCGACATTAGCTAGCTATGAACGTTAGCTAATGGAAATATATAACTAACCTCAGTTTAAGCTAACATTAGTCCATCTAAAATAATTTTTGTGACATGAACATTATAACAAACTGTTTAGCTAATAATAATTTGACCATTTAGAGATGGTGTCATGGTTTCAATCCTCGGTCGCTAATCTAGGCTCATGTAGCTAAGTTAATTCTCTGTTTTCAGTTGTGCAATGACTTGCTAATGTAAGCAAATGTTTAGTGGAATGCAACGTTGCCATGATTATTTCGTCAAAAATAATTGCTAGAAGGGCCTCAGCCTTAGCTAGCGTTAGTTCACATTAAATCGTTCTGGTGACATGAACATTATAACCAATGCTTTAGCTATTAAAAATGTGCTTTTGGTAGAGAGGGTGTTATGTGTTCGAGACTCAGTAGATAATCCATTCTCAGTAGTTAAGTCATTTCTGTTTTCATTTGTTTCTACAATTCCACTTCTAACTGAGGGCTGAACTTATCCATTGCACCTTTAAATTGCAGACATGGCAGTTAAATTAATATGAAATCTGAGATGTAATTCAACAATAACACATGGGTACGTAAGGCTATATGCCCAAGGCCAACCAAAGTCAACATATTTTTACAGTAAGAATAGGGAGGGTATTTTTCAGATAAATAAAAATCTAGTAAGGTATTGGTATTATTGTTGCCACCTGTAGTAGTCTTTTGATCATCAAAATTAAACAATTCTAAGATAAATAGTTTGTTTAATCATTGATGTTAATAGACATACTGAAGTAAACATACCTTTTGAAAATGAAATTGGTTATCTCTTTTGACCCCATCATTATCTTACAACAAGCTGATAGTGGAATTCATTAACATGCTCTGCGCTGGGGAAGACTGAAACTTCCATTCAGTTATATTTACCATACAATTAGGCTGGATTTATTACATTGTGCCAAATTCAAACAACTTCCTAGTTACATTGTTTGGTGCTTAAGGTGTGGTGCTGTTCTGATAGTGTCAGAATTTTGAAATCTCCATATTTACCTGATGCAGAAAATTGTATTATAATACCATTTGCGGTAAATGTTATATTGCAATAGTTTTCAGGACATGCAAGTACATTCAGTTTGGCCAAACAGTGGTGGTATAATAGCCATAGCACTATCTGTTGTTCTTTGTCACTCAATGAGATTACATTTGATACATATGATCAGAGTTGTGATTTTACTTTGTGTGAATGATGTTTCAAGTTGGCCATATGGGGGGCACTATAGGAAAGGGAAAAACCATAAATGTTGTATTGCTTGCAACTATGGATATAAGTTGAAAAAAATGTGCAATCTGGCTAGTAGTAGCTTCAATACTGAAACCTGCTAAATGCTGCTTGCAGCTTTAATTATTATTTTTATCCGGGACCATTTTCAGAGGCCCGTAACTCGGCCATATCTGGCTCAATTTGCATGAAACTTTGCATACTTGTTGCCACGAGAGGCCCGAAGGGCCTCGGCCATTACTGTACCTATACACCCCATGGTGGCGCTGTAGCACTTAGTCAAATGTTGAAGGTTTGAGCATGCATATCTCATGAACCGAATGTCGTAGAGTCATGCAGCCAAGTTCCATACATGCCCCTTCTCATGCTGACCAAATAAGTCTCTGGGGTCTTTCAAATTCGCCCCTTGGATTTTCCTCCATTTTGAATTTGGTGAAAAACTTGTTAACGACATCTCCTCTGAGACCGCTGAACGGATTTGCATGCCGTTTAGTGTGAAGGACCTTTGAACCATTATCTTTAAAATTTATATAAGAAAAGTTGATATCTCAAATAGTATGGCCGAAATCAGCGAATGAAATCGAGCTGGGCGGGTCTGTGACTTTAGAAGTCCATTAATCCCAAATGGAACATCAAACAGCTATGAAACAAAACATACTTGTAAATGTGTCTGTCAGGAATGGACACAATGGACCTCTTGCGGGCGCTATAAACATCACCGATGTTTATCACGATTTTGCCGTTAATAAAAACACACTTAAACGACATCTCCGAAACTGCTGAACAGATTTGGTTGACAATCGGTGTAAAGGACCACTGGACCATTGTCTTTAAAAGTTATATAAGAAAAGTTGATATCTCAAACCATATGGCCTCCATTTTACTTTTGTGAAAAACTTGTTAACGACATCTCCTCGGAAACCGCTGAACGGATTTGCACACCGTTCGCTGAGATGGACCCTGGGACCAGTATCTTAAATTCAATTTTTTGGAATGTTGATATCTCAAACGATGCACGTGTAATAGGCTAATTACTTTTACATGGGTGTGGCACTTTGTCAGGCTATATATCCAGTCAGGAATATCTGAGACTTACGCCCTTTAACATAGCACTAAACATCAGGTCCATGGATGGACCTGTGCAGTATCAACCAAATAGACCTTAAGGGGGCACTACAACGACACTGGCAACTTTGAGCATTTATGAACTGTAAAATACACACTAAGGACATCTCTTCAGAGACCGCTGAACGGATTTGCACGCCGTTTGCTGAAAAGGACCCTGGGACCAGTATCTTCAATTGAATTATTTGGAATTTTGATATCTCAAACGATTTGACCGCAATGAGTGAATTAAGTAAAATCACCTAAATGCCATCTACTCTGATATCATTGAACGGATTGGCATGCTGTTTGCTTGTGAAGGATCTTTGGACCATGATATTTAAATGTTCTATATGAAAAATGTATTTCTCAAACAATATGGCAGCATTCAGTCCCCAAAGTTGTGTTATTCTCTTTGTCTATTTTGGACTATTATTTTGAAGGAACTCTTATTTTGAAGGAAGAGCTGATGTAATGGGTGTGTGAATCTGCTAGAATGTTGAGTTGGAGTTGGTGGTTCTATCAGCAGTTACGGAGGGCTATGTTTGAAGCTATGGGAGGAGCCATGGCAGTGCCTGTGAGTCAATGGGGAATGGGTGGGTTGTTGGGAGCATGGCAGCATTCAGTCCTCGATGTTTTGCGTTATTCTTTTTGTTTATATTGGACTATTATTTTGAAGGAACTCTTATTTTAGGAAGAGCAATTGTTAAGTGTTCGTAAAATCTCCTTGAACAGTAAGTTGGTCTTGGCAGTTGAAATTGCTGCAGCCGTAAGCTATATTCCAGTGCAAACCATCTTAAGGTTTAGGCTATGGATGATAAATGCCTGTGTAAATTCTAACCCTATTGAAATTATTATTCAAAATAAGTCAATTTTATCATTTTATTTTCCCCTTATAAAGAAGACCTTTATTTTAATATTCATCACATTTCTTGTAAAAATAAACACTATAATATTTGAGGGTATTCCAGGTAATGTTTGACTAAAGCATTTGTTTCTGTGTTTAAAAAAAAAAAATAGTCTAGAGTATGTGTGTTCAGTGAGGTTAGTTTCTTGTTAAATGTTACACATCATGTATTATTGTGCACATAGATATATGTTTTTAGCAGATCTTTTTTTCTAATTTCCCTTGGTAAGACTTTTGCAGCCGTTAAGGTTTTTTGCCATGTGACTTCCTGTCAATTAATAATCAATGACCTTATCACGTCCAATCCCATCGACAGCTTAAATTGTTCGATAGGTCACACCTGCTCCCTTTTTTACAAGGTGGTAGTATTTCGGAAGATTACGAGCTTTTCAAGAGGACACAACACTGTGTATTCAAATCGTAAGTAGGCCTGTTGGATTTGTGGGTATGTTTCAAATGAAGCTAGGTATTGTAATGGGGATATTAGCTTATTTGGTAAATTGCTGATGTATATTTTGGAAACGTTTATAGATATAATAGGCCTAATTGTTGCAACATTTCCTGTCAAAAGTGATCTAATTTAGCCTGTACACTGGAAACTGTTAAACAAGCTATTGGAAAGCCACATTTTTGAAAATTGTATTTCATGAAGGTGGACATTTCACTAGGGACTTGTCCACTCCACATTTTGAAATTGCATTATTGTTCCCCTCTTCCACTTTTTATGGTGAAAAAATTAGGACGACGTGCTTCAGCACCTGGCAGTAATTTCAGAGTGACAGGCAGGCCAAGGCAACAGAAAAATACTCAGAGCCAGAGGGTATCAAACTCTGACATCTTGCCTCTTTGTTCCATATTCATTTCTGGTACTGGTATGTGCAGCTAGACTTCTTCGCAATAGAAGTTGCTTGTGCGTAAGTTTTCCTGAAGCGAAGCAGTATATCGCATAGTAAGGTGTGTTTGATTGAGCTAGTTAGCAACCGAATTCCTCACAACGTTGTGCACAAGCAGGTAAAGCATACATTGCCCGCTCTCTTATTGATATAGCAAGCTAGTTCCTGTTTCAAACAAGGTTGATGGCAGATAACGACCAAACATCTTACAGCTGTTTTGTGTGCAGTATTGTTGCTAGCTAATTTACTAATTGAGCTACATGAAGTTCGCTAGCTAGTTGATTAGTGCTGTGCTGGAGAGCTACGCTATAGACAGCTAACGAAGCTGTTTTAAGACAGGCTATAGATCACTCTTCTAGCATCAGTCAAGATGAAATCATCTAAGAGATTGATGACCGATATTAGGAGGTTTAAGGAGAGTTATCAGAGGGTCTATCAGTTATCTACCAAATTCTTTAATATTAAAACATTTTGTCACGCTGTAATGACGTTCTACATGTTTCACTGTCATGGTAATTCAGCCCTCATGACTTGGTGCACCATGTCTCAGCAGGATATTCAATTGTGTACAATTTTAGAATTCAGGAGCTTTACAAAAAATATTCACCCTCACTTAAAAAAAACAAAAGTTCCAACCCTGTATTTTACTAACTTAAATGTCAAAGTCGCTTGGCTAGTTTTAAAATAATTTTTAACTTTATCTTTGCAATAGTGTTTTCCACTTTCAGTGTGTACATTTGCTAGGTGAATTCTGAAAGACACTAAGGTAAGTTTTTACAACACCTCATCCTTAAATAATTCTAAAATGCTTGTTTGGTACTAGAAAATAATTTTACATTATCTTAAACCCAGCTGAAACCTATTTGGTTTATTTAAATTAAACTTAACGTTGTCTGTTATTGAGTTGTCACAGTATGTAATGCACTGACGTGTTAAGGTTGGTATTAGGTTACAAATGGCAGAAAGGAATTAAATGAAGCTGAGGACGTGAGGTTTCCATTTCTGAAATGAGACACTGATTTACTTATTCTGTTTAGTTGTACATCTGCTCCTTCCACGTCTTTCATTCCTCAAAACATTGATTGACTGACTGGTTTGTACAGTGAGCTTTTTTGCACTTTTTGACCTAATATTGACCTCAACACATGCCAGTCTACTGCATTCTGTGGCAACTCAAAAACACAAAGACCATATAAAGCTTAATTTATCAAAGCAAATAGATTTTAGCTGTTTTTGATATAATTAAAAGTGATGTTCTAGTACCACATTAGCAATTTGGCATGATCACTCAAGGATAAGGTGTTGGAGTAATGGTTGTTGGAAATGAGGACTGTGTAGATTTAATCAAAAAGACTTAAATAGTAATGTTTTTTACATCATTGATGTCCCGACTATACTTTGATCAGTTGAATACCACGTTAGTGAATAAAAGTAAAAATGTCCTTTCAAAACAGCAACATTTGTAAATTATTCCAAACTTTTGGCCCCCAGTGTATAACTTTCATTGTCCTGTTAGATTTCAGATCAATTCCATGGCTAAAATAAAGGTTTCCATAAAATGTATTTCAAATTGACTAACAATATTATTTGTTTTATAGATGCCACGCAAACCTGGATTTATGCTGAGTGTTTTGTGCAAGTCTTTGGGTGCGCGACCGTGTGCGCGCGTGTTCAAGTGGCTCTATAGTTAGAGTGAAATTTGTAATTGTAAAGTTCTGTTTGATTCTCAATTGAGCCAAATGTTGTTGTGTCCTAGGGCAAGGCTCTCCACCCTAATTTACTCCAGGAAAATTTACCTGTACTTATTGTAAATCGCTCTGGATAAGCGCATCTGCTAAATGACTAAAATGTATACTGTACATATTTTTATATTAATGCATTTGATTTGTCTGTAAACACATTGTTATTTTTATTTACAATCTACAAAGTGGAGTAAAACAAAAATGAAAACTGATTCCTTTATTAGAAACTTGCTAAATTAGCAATAAAAATGATTTGACATAACTACTCAATTCTGGTAGATGTCTGAGTGTGACATTCATCTACTATCTTCTTTTATTACACTGATTGAGAATGTTTTGTTGTAATAATCTAAGCTATTCCGCAATCAAAGTCAATTGACAATGTGTGTCATTAGGGTTTCAACAGTATGCCAAAATCCTATTGTTTTTTCCAGTTCACTAATATTATTCTTCTGGCAAAAAACTATCCTTTTTGCAAATTCCTATGAGTTAAAATGGTGTAAAGGTACCCAAATTAATATAGTAAAGCGTCAAGAAACAACTTCTGGTGCAGTGGACATGCCAATCAGCCTCATGGTGGCACAAGCCTGTGAAGTTGGACTTCTTGAAAGTTCCACACCCATCCCTTTTGACCTAGTCTTGGAAATCAGTCCATAGGTGGTCCTCACTATGATCCTGATCCTCACTATGAACATTTTTGCCACTGAGACCCAAAAAATCACCATCATGGATTTTCAGCCATCTTAGTTATTTTGAAAAACACTTAAAACACTACTCATATGGCAGCAAATGACCAATCTTGATGTAGTTTGACATTTGGCATCTATGTATGAAGATCTTCAAGTGTTGTATAAACCAGACCAGTATGTAAAAAAAACTACTTTACCCTATATACCATATTGCATAATTTTCATGCTAACTAAATGCTGAAACCCACTAAATGCTGCTTGCAGCTTTAATTGAAGTTGGAAATGTAAAGACAATTGCTTAGTTACAGTAACATATACATTCCAAGGGGCTTCAAAGTTTCCTTTTGTCATTACTTGGTCCCCTTAATCGCTGCTTGCAGCTATATTTTCTGTGTATTTTAATTTCCGCTTGAGATTATTTTATAGCTGGACGATCCATTTGCAGCCAAGTATCAGCGTCCTAGCAAAGGCAGCCTGGTTTTTGTCCTGGTACTGGCTAAAGGTCATGAAGCATTTAATACCAACACAGGAGCTCCAGTGCCAGTAGAAATAAATGATGACTTAATACTGTAGACCCAGCACCATGTTTTAGGTAATGGGTTGTTTTCTGCATATAGTTTCTTTTCAACACCAAGCCCTCCACTGCTGTGTGTGGCCAAAAGCTCTATTTTCTTTATTTTAATTCAACTAAAGTTAAGCATTTTGTGTTTAGAAAACAGCGTTGGTAGTTGGATTGGAACCTTTGTCCACATGATTGGTTGGAGTTCTTTTTTAGAAGACGTTGCTTACAAAACTATCTTCTTTGGTGTAGAGGATTGTAAAACATAGTTTAGCTCAATCTTATTTGGTGTAGGAGAGCGTAGTTTGACATATTTTAGCTTGGACATATTTTAGCTCGGAAACTACACTCCCAGTGTATGGGAGTGTAGTTTTGCATTTTTGTCGCATGCAGTGTAGCTTTGTGTAAGTACTGTATGTTGTGTGGTTTGTATGGTCTTTGTCAGGGGTGTCCAGTGATTTTTGACATGATAGTCTAACCAGCTGAAACATCATTTCCATGTTTCAGACTAGTAATGCAATCGTAAAGAAATTCAGGCCTGTTTTGCTTGTGTGTGTGAATGTGTGTCTTCTAACCTCCAATTTGCTGTACTGTTTAAGCCTTTTGGTTTAGAATGGTGGTAACGACAGCACTGTGTTGAAAAACCCACTGGTTAAACAGAGCAGCAAGTCCCCTGGGTATATCAAGTCTACTTCAGAAGTAATAACATACAACGACAATGACACTTAGCATCCCTGAGACTGAATAGGGGTTGTACTAGGCCGACAAGAAAACATCCCTGGGTGTTTTGCGCTGTATGCTGTACAAAGCATACAGATGTGAGACTGACCTTGTTGACTGAGAGTATGGTTTACTCAAGTGTACTCAACTTCCTGAGAAAAGCTGTGATAAAATGTCATTCTCTAAATAAAATCCTTGGGATAACTGCCAAACCGAAATTCTTGGTGATTATTCAAGTTTTACTTTGACTTGCTGTCTTACAGTGGAGATGTATTCCAAACTTTTAGGTTCCCTTTATAACATGCAGGCCGCATGCTATAAACATGCTGGGTTCAGAATATGGCATTATCATCCACAAGTTTTGTTCAGAGCCATACATTTTAATGAGTTATTTCACTAATTCAACTAACGTAACTACATGTCTAGAATATTTTCGGTTTAAATGATATGGCTCTGTTAGTGTTGTGGAGAACCATGCCATCCCATCAACATGCCAATTAGCCTCTGGACTCTCCTCACCAGTCAACTCACCACACTTGACCACACCCACTTTTCGATTAAAGCATGTCAGCCTCTTCCTGTGCAACCAGCCCTGGTACACCACATGCCCTGACGGTTCAAACAGCCACCCAGAGCCTGGCCCACACAGGGCAGTGGTTTTGCTCTCATTCATCTTTCTCTTTCTGATGAATAGGTATACATCTCTTAGCTATGTCATTCTGGGGACGTCTGTTCCCAAGTACCATGCTTTCTCAACTGCTTTACAACTGCAGTTAATGCCACTCCTAGAAATTCACACTTACCCGATAATTCAATTTCCCTGGTTGTGGTTTCACTCCCACTCTGTGTGTTACATGGAATCCTGTTTGGTCTTGTGAATGGATCAGATTACATAAAAATAATGGTTTGTGTTAGGGCAACAACATTATAGCTGTCACTCGCATTAGACCATCCAGTAAAAAACAAGCTGTGATCAAAGATCAGGACCCTTATTTACACAATGTTTCAGTGTTAGAGTACTGACATGAGGAATATACGGTGAACTGCTACTGGAATGCTTAAAGAATGCGGGCTGTGAGATTTAGCCTAAAGATTTGAAATAAGCTTTGTGTGTAAATATTTTTACCGTCTCAATCCAAGACGCAAGCCCAGATATCAAGCGTTTTTTCACTAATTTCAGCTTGCTCTGACCTCACATTTAGTATTCAGATCAAAGTGGTTTACAATTGTCTATTCAGGACAACCAGAGCTACTGTTTGTAGATCCCAAGTTGTCAACATACAGTTGTTTCTCACTTTCATTGACTCAATGTCAATAAGAAATAAGGTTGACCCAACAATAAGCTCCTACATGATTTATTTAAGGACAGAAATGAAAAATGAATACCAAACAAGTCAGTGACAGCGGTGTGGAGTTCAGACTGTGCCAGAAATTGTGAGCTTGACCTGTTATTATCAACACTGTCTATAATGTCCAGGGCTTTTCTATGACCTGGTGTAGAATAACTTCCATAACTCTATGACTTTAGAGCATCAAAGAGCAAAACAGATTGCGACTTCCGCAGACACGTACAGTCCTCATAGATAAACACTACCATTCCAAAGGTTTCGGGTCACTTGGCAATTTCCACGTTTTTCATGGAAACATACATGAAATGAGTTTGAATAGGAAATAAAATAGTCACTGAGAAGGTTAGAACTAATGATTTTTAATTGAAATAATAATTGTCCTTCAAACTCTGCTTTCGTCAAAGAATCCTCCATTTGCAGCAATTACAGCCTTGCAGACCTTTGGCATTCTAGTTGTCAATTTGTTGAGGTAATCTGAAGAGATTTCACCCTATGCATCCTGAAGCACCTCCCACAAGTTGGATTGGTTTGATGGGCACTTCTCATGTACCATACGGTTAAGCTGTTCCCACAGCTCAATAGTGTTGCCATTCAGTGACTGTGCTGGACACTCCATTATAGACAGAATACCATCTGACTGCTTCCTCCCTAATAAATAAATCTTGCATCATTTGGAGCTGTGCTTTGTCATTGTCCTATTGTAGGAGGAAATTGGCTCCAATCAAGCCGTCCACAGGATATGACATTGCGTTGCAAAATGGAGTGATAGCCTTCCTTCAAGATCTCTTACACTGTACAAATCTCCCACTTTGTCACTACCAAAGCACTCCCAGACCATCACTTTGCCTCCACCATGGTCAAGCACCCCTCCAGTATCTTTCATTTGGTCAGCCTCTTATGTTCTTCTTTGTAATCCGAACACCTCAAACTTAGATTCATCCAACACTTTTTTCCAAACTTCCTCTAGCCTTCATTTCTCAGAACAAAAATAGATTGATGAGTTTCAGAAGAAAGTTCTTTGTTTCTGGCCATTTTGAGCCTGTAATCAAATCCACAACTGCTGATGCTCCAAATACTCAACTAGTCTAAAGAAGACCAGTTTTATTGCTTCTATAATCAGCCCAACCGTTTTAGCTGCGCTAACATAATTGCAAAAGGGTTTTCTAATGATCAATTTCCCTTATAAAATTATAAACTTAGCAAACACAACGTGCCATTGGAACACAGGAGTGATGGTTGCTTATAATGAGCCTCTGTACGCCTATGTAGGTATTCCATAAAAACTCTGCCGTTTCCAGCTACAATAGTCATTTACAACATTAACAATGTCTACACTGTATTTCTGGTCAATTAGATGTTATTTTAATGGGAATTTTTTTTGCTGTTCTTACAAAAACAAGGACATTTCTAAGTGACCCCAAACCTTTGAACGGTAGTGTATTTGAATACTTTTTCTCTAGAGACTTTTTTTTGTAGAAGACCCAGCCCTTGACCCTTAAGGATCTGCTTTGTTTTACAAAAGTCTCTACAACTAAGCTTCTGTTGATCATGTGTAGTTGGTAATGGTGGTTCTCTACAGATCCAGAACAACTGAGCAGCTCAAACACAAAAAGGCTCTCCTTGGGATTGTTAGGGTTAAGTTGCCATGTGTTAATCAAGTGCCCAAAGGCAACTTTCCCATGTGAACGTTTTCTTTTTCACGTTGAGAAATTTAGCAGCATGCTATAAACCAAACAGATGAAGAGAATTAGCAACACATGTTCAATTTGCAGTTGAAGAAAAAAAAAATGTTGCTTCTGTCTGACCTCATTAAATTTGCACTGGCTTGCTGCCAGAGGGGTTATTATTTACATTTGGAGACCAGATGACTATGGGCTAGGGGAGACTGGGGATTAATGGAACACTTTCAGACTTATTTTTAGTCATATTAATATGATGTTATGCAGATAACATGCATGCCTTAGCCACCATTACAGACTGTATCCATGTTTCGAGGACATGCCTGTAGTTTACAATTCAACTGTGTGTGTCAGAAAGGAAATGTTACACTTAACTTTGTACGATCGAGGGATTAAAAGAAACAGGCTGAGGGGCTAAATGTAACATTGTCTTCAATTATGAAAAAATGTAATTACTAGAAACCATTATTAATTATTAAGTATTTTTATCTATTAGGGATGTCATATTCACCAGAGACCAAGTAAATATGTTTATTAGGTGTTATCTTGATATTTTGTAACAGGCTTTACGGCTACAGTATACCTGATTACTACGTCTAATATTGTGAGAAAATTCAACCATGTTCATTGTAATGAGACACATATTAAAAGAGATCTACTTACTGATAGAAACAATAATTGTCAGCTGATTTATGATGGTGATTGTATTTAGATTTTTGTTTCTTTACAAAGTGTGCTTATGGTCTTGTTCTTGCAGCAACTCTCAGCATGCCCCAGGAGAGTAGAAGTCATTCTGCTTCTTATCACACTGCGAGGTCAAGCAGGAAAGTACCTGCCAGCAACTACGCATTTGGAGCAGTATGCATTCACCAACAACCATGATAACACTTGCAGGCGCCTGACCAACCACAAGGAGTTGGTGTGCAACGAGGCAAGGCAACCCTGTCCAACACCAACCACACCAACCTGAAACAGTGATGAGCTAGTTTGCACCACCACTTACGACGCCATCAGACATTAACAGTAATATTTCATTACCTGAATAATCTGTGTTAGAAAATAAAATAAATAAGCATATTCAAATATAAAAGTGTGTAGCTACATAAGATTAGCATTTGTCTGGACTACAAACATTTTTAAATAATTGAGCATTTTGGGTGCTTTAAGCCTGAAACTGATGATCCATAAGGGGTTTTCAACAGAGGGATAAGCAGGTTGTTTGGTGTCAGGCAGACAGCACAGTTCATTCTCTATTCAAAGTTTCTCAAAGGTGCCTTTCTGTCCCCACTGCCTGATTGGAACTCCTCCATTGCCGACTTCTCCAAGATTCAATTGCTGGTTCCCACCCATGTAATGATGACAGTCTGCATCGAACTTAAGAGTCCTCAGACGGAAATATTCATTCATCCTTCTCAGCTTCTCATTCCTTGCAGGTTTTAGATTCAAATCAAAACACACAAGCTAACAACTAGCTAAGATCTTATCTGCCTCCAAATTCATAGGCGAATCAATTTCTTATACTATACTTATTTCATTTCGAAAACCACAAAAATGACTATTACACTCAATGGCATAGCGTGGTGACGCCGGGCCGGGGTGCACGCCCTCCCCCCGGACGAAGAATTGAGATGCAGTATATACGCATGTGAAGCCGATCCTGGTGTAGAATACCCTCACAACCAACGTCTGACTAAGATAGCCACATAGAACAACACAAAACAAAAATGCAGACACATAATCATTATAGAGGCCAAGCACGTTCCCCCCATCCACCACGGGCCCTGGCGCAGCCACACCCCCTGCACCCCCGATAGTCACGCCAGTGATTTCACTTTTACTAAATGAACTCTCTGCCTTGCCTGACTCACAAAGACATGGTAACTACAGAATGTGGTTGACAGTTTGCTGTGACCAGGATTTGAACTCCTGGCTGCAATGACTTATACTGTGATGCAGCGACTTTACCCATGTGCCATTTGGGAATGTTGTATTTATAAATTCTCGGTTATTACCCTGTGTTACATTAATCCCTGTGTTACATTAACCCCTGGTCTACCCACCACTAAATACTGTCATCTATGCATGTCTGTGGCTTATTAGACAAAGGCATTCCCATGAAGTGCTGCATGCTATTTTTTTTATTGAAAAAGGCCCTGCAGGACACGCTTTTAAAGCTAATGCAATCTGACAACACAGAGGATGTTTGTGCAATGAGTGGGGAAATAACATTGCACTTTGCCAAAACCACAGGATCTCATCCCTGTGAAATGTTTGTCAGTAGGCCTATACTACAACCATGTTTCCAAATGAGTTGGGACGCTGCGTAAAATGCTAATAAAAACAGAATGCAAAGATATGCAAATTATTTATCCCTGTATTTAACTGAAAATAACACAAAGACAACATATCAAATGTTGAAACTGAGAAATGTTATTGTTTTTGGAAAAATACATGCCCATTTTGAATTTGATGCCAGCAACACGTTACAAAAAGGTTCAAAGTTCAAAAAAAGACGGGCATGTTAACCACTGTGTTGCATCACCTCTTTTAACAATACTCTGAAAGCATTTTTGAACTGAGGAGACCAATTTCTGTAGTTTGGAAGTGAAATGTACTCCCATTCTTGCTTGATATAGGATTTCGGCTGCTCAACAGCTCGGGGTGTCCTTTGTCGTATTTTTCGTTTCAAAATGCACCAAATGTTTTCGATGTGTAACAGGTCTGGACTGCAGGCAGGCCAGTTTAGCACCTGGACTCTTACTACGGAGCCATGCTATTGAAATATGCGCAGAATGTGGTTTGGCATTGTCTTGCTCAAATAAACAAGGTCTTCCCTGAAAAATATGTAATCTGGATGGCAGCATATGTTGCTCCAAAACCTGTATTTTTCAGAATTAATGATGCCTGCAAAGATGTGATGAAGTCTCCCATGCCATGTGCATTAATGCACCCCCATACCATCACGAATGCTGGCTTTTGAACTGTGCGCTGAAAAGAAGCCAGATGGTCCCTCTCCTATTTAGTCCGGAGCATGCGGCATCCATGATTTCCAAAAATTATTTCAAATTTTGATTTGTCAGACCACAGGACAGTTTTGCATTTCACCTCAGTCCATCTTAAATGAGCTCGGGCCCAGAGAAGGCGGCGGTGGTTCTGGATCATATATGGTTTCTTCTTTGCATGGTAGAGTTCTAACTTGCATTTGTGGATGCTGTGACATACTGTGTTCACAGACAATGATTTTCGGAAGTGTTCCTGTGCACATGCAGTGATTTCCACTACAGAATCATGTCTGTTTTTAATGCAGTGCCGCCTGAGGGCCTGAAGATCAGGCCATCCAATATTGGTTTTCAGCCTTGTCCCTTGCATACAGAGATTACTCCAGTATATATATTTTGTACCGTAGATGATGAGATCCCAAAGCTCTTTGCAATTTTACATTGAGAAACGTTATTCGTAAATTGTTGCTCTATTTGCCCGCGCAGTCTTTCACAGAGTGGTGAACCCCTCCCCATCCTCTCTGGGATGATCTTTTAATACCGAATCATGTTACTGACCTGTTGCCAATTGACCTAATTAGTTATGTGATATTCCACCAGGTTTTTTAGCATTACACAACATTTCCAGTTCTTTTGTTGCCTCTGTTCCAACTTATCTGAAATGTGTTGCAGGCATCAAATTCAAAGTGGGCATATATTTTTCAAGAAACAATAAAATGTCTCAGTTTTAACATTTGATGTCGACTTTGAACAGTTTTCTATTGAATATAGGGTTTCAATGATTTGCATATCATTGCATTGTTTTTATTTACATTTTACACAGCGTTCCAACTTTTTTGGAATGGGGTTGTACACACTAGACTACAATATCTAATCTACTCCATATTAATTTGGTTAGAAAGCCCTTATCATATTATTAAATGTGAAATCATACATCACTGAATTGTTTTTCTCATGTGACATGTCTCAAGGGCAAATAAACTCCCAATGTGTCACAGTTAAGATTTACAGATTTGTCTCATTTTCGTCTCATGAGTTTAAACCTTTTTTTCCAAATTTGTTCTCAGCCTCTAGCTGCCGTTGGTTTTTATGTTCTAGCACAGAAATTGCCCTCAAGTGCACAGTACTCTTTTGTCCAGCATGCAGGGTCCTTCCAGTATTTATCTAGGGGGCCCAGCATACAGGGTCCTGTCAGTATTTATCTAGGGGACCCAGCATGCAGGGTCCTGTCAGTATTTATCTAGGGGGCCTAGCATGCAGGTTCCTGTCTGAATTTATCTAGGGGGCCTAGTATGTGGTCAGACCCTGCCCCTAGCTACCAACAACAGGTTAAAGGGAAAGAATATGGTTGTGCCCATTCTGCTGTTTGCAGTGCAGACAGCCTAGTCCTCTCGTGGAGCAGCTAGCAGCACAGTATGTTGTTTTAGTTTTATGTTTCAGAAACGTCCATCAGTTTACTATGCAGTTTTTGAATATCTTTGTATATCATATATTCTACTGACATTACGCTGCTAGCTACAAGAGGCTGCTATAGTAGGAGTCTGAACATGTGTGACAACAGCGTGAAGCAGCTGGGGCAAACAGAGGACGTTAGGTTACATTGTATTGGGTATTTAAATGTATTTTACTGGTTGGAGTTTCTTATATTGTTTTTTACAGATAGGGACCTATGTCACTGTTTTACTGTACTTGTGGGGTTAGTAGATGAAAACGAGTAAACAGGGTCAAGCCGAGAAGGCATTCTTATAGTATTTGTACTTTATCTTGTTGTGTAGACTGCAATAAACTATTTTTGTATAAAGGACATTGGTCTGTGCCTCTATAAATGAGGAAGAACCTGAGTACATTTTCTGTTACACTAGCATGCAGCGTCTGATCTAGAGGACCAAGTGCACGCAAACAGCCTACACTCACAGAGCTTTTACTTGAGTAGATGCCATTTTCCATTACATTTACATACCAAAGAATAGGTAAATTTTCTGGCATTCAAACATCATTAAAGCCATCAATCGAACCATCATTAAAACAAAGTCGGCCGAAGGCTTTGGGCGCGCTTAAGGAACACTCACCTCAGCCATTTGCTGTTCACTTGACTACTGCCGGTCAGATGGTAACTGTACTGGAGCAGAGGGTGCTATGCTATGTTTATATTTTTATTTTTTCGAGTTGACACATTCTCCATATTTATTTCTTTTGTTTTTTGCAACAATTTTATTTCCATTAGGAATAAGAGGGAGTCATAGAGACACAGAGGTCGCCCACATGGAGCCGGGAGCATTACCACTGCTCCATGGTTCTGGACAGGATGTTCCTACCCACAAGATAACAGACTGATGAGCACTGACTCACCCAAACAAACGGACATGCATACTAAAACAGTGTAAATATATATGTATTTACAATTACTGCTTATACTGTCTGTTATTTTTACTGTAATTATTATGTCATTGCTCTTATTTTTGTTATATTTCACTATAAATATTTGATACTTTTTTCGAGCGGTGGTAAGTTCCGGCAACTAGAGAATGAATGGCTATTGTGATTCCCTCTGGATTAGAACTCCTGCTAAAATTACTCATACACAGAGTATGAGACATCCTACACATCACCCTATAACTTTTCTGATACCCCTTTAAAAGCCTACTGTCATTTCCGTGTAGTAATTAAAATGTTTTGGAAATACAGCCATGACGTGTCTTCGGGGTGAATGTTTATTCTGTTCCCAGGCTAGTGGGTGACAGTGGTGAGAGAGTGTGTAATGAAAGCCAAGCCTAAGCAGTCTTGCATAAGGGTGAGTCCTTCCAGTACTACTCATTTATATGTTTAAAAAGAATGATTCCAACAGGTGGCATTCCTGGTGCTTCAAATTAGATGCGATGGAACATAATCAAAGTGGAAAAAAAGACTGAAAGCTTAGACAATTGTTTTTTTTTTTCTTTTACAACCCTTCCTTGTGTTTCCCAGCCCAAGTGGTTATGGGGGTGTTTGTCTTAAAGGTTTTCTTTCTCACTTAAGACACATCCTTCGCCTACTTTACCAAGAAAACTAAACTGATATTCTCAACTCACAATGAGCTTGCTCCTCCAGCTCTTCTCTAGACATTTATGAATTCATCATGCTACAAAAAAGCTTGTTTATATGATTCCGTGGGAATTTTTTTTAGATTATATATCTAGACTACAAGAGAAATTCCCACTGATTAGTCACAGGTGAATAATACGAAAGTAACCCATGACAAACATAACCAGACTAATTTTTGGTCAGAAGGACTAGTACGGAGCCCCAGAGGTGACATGAAGAAGAAAAAAAATGATTTTTAGTTCTCAAAATAACATTTTGAGGGAACAAAATAATTATTTTGAGGAAGTTAAATACTATTTTGATGGAACAAATTACTATTTTGAGGGAACATAACTATTTTGAGGCCTCAAAATACTGCAAAATAGATAGAAGGGATACAGCTCTTGTCAAACTGTTCTTTTCATGTCAAAATGGCACTGCTCTTGGTTGAGTTTGAAGCATGTCTAGCTACAGTGCCCTCCAGCAATATTGTCACCCTTGGCAAATATGCTTATCCTATTGATCTCTTGAAATCAAAACATGACTGCCTCTGCCAGGAAGCTTAAACTGGGCCATGGTTGGATCTTCCAGCAGGACAAGGACCCAAAGCATACCTCAAAGTAATTATAAAAATGGTTCACTGACCACAGAATCAAGGTTTTGCAATGGCCATCCAAGTCCCCAGACCTGTGAGATGAGCTGAACAGGAAACTGCGGGCCTATTAAGATGATTAACTAGGCTTTTCAGCTTGGCATATCCATTAATTGAAGATAGATGGAGAATAATCAGAAAATCTGAGAAAGGAGTCTGTACACATGTGCAAGCGATGTGAGATATACAGGCCTAGATATACTCTACACAATATACAAAACAAAGGATGTGGAAGAGAATGAATGGAATTACATAGAAAACAAGTATGGGGCTTGTGTCCAAAATGAGCGTTGTCATACCCATAGAGGTGGGTGCTTTGTGGGATGCATGTATTGTATGTAAACTATAAGGTAAACTGGAAGGACGATTACTACTCCGTTACTATAGCCACGCAATTAGCTAGCTTGTCTACCCACAAACAGGTGCGATTCATTGTTTTCACCTGACTGTGATTAGTTTGCTAGATTTCCCTAACGTTAGCTAAAACATTTCAATAACGTTTACTACTTGCACTTAATCTAAACCAAATAAACGCAATCTGTCCGGCAGCACCTGACCCTCCTCTTTCCCTGCCTCTAATATCCTACATTGAAATAGGAGAACGAATACCGCAAATTTCTGTATATTTCTTCTATCTTGAAATAACAGAAAACAGATAACGAGTGCTGAACTGGTTCTCTGTCACCCTGTTCACCAAGGCTGTAGGAATGGAGTCAACATTGGGGGGGACCAAATCAGCCGGGGTCTGGGGTCCCCCCCCCCAAAATGTTTAAAATATTTATAACTCTTAACCATAAATATTTACACAATCTGATACTGCTGTGTTGTTGTTCCTACAACATCATAATAAATGTTGCTCCAGGACCATCATTGCGACCTGTAGTTAATTAGTTACCCCAGTCCAAAGATAGAATATTCCTGCACACCCCACCCTTTGACCTAACCATAACCTCAGAGACACCTGTGCCTAAACCTAACCTCATTGGTATCTGTGCCTAAGCCTAACCTCAGTTGTGCCAACATTCATTATGATGTTGTCGGGACAACACCAACATGGCGATATCAGATTGGTCATCAAAATTTGCTCCTTTTCTCACTCACCATGTCACCTGCTCGCCCTGCCCTGTTGGCATCCTCATGCTCTCTCTCTCCCTCTTTACTCTGAACGCACCAGAGTGAACATGAAATAAATACTATCAGTAAACAAGTGGTGTTTCTTGCCATGATGTTCAGGAATGGATTACTTACCATTTCTGATCTGAATGGCAATGATTATTATAACAATAAATATTGACTCACCACCTCTTGTGCTACTGTATACTTAATCTATCATCTGACTGGTACTCGTTTTCTCACTGCTTTCAGCATACTTCTATTTTCTGAGGCTGCCCAAAAATCTGAAATGTCACTGCCACCCTTCCTCTTGCTCATGATGACACTCACTTTGAATGAAAGCTGACTAATAAAACTGCATGCACTGTAATCAAACAAACACTAAAAATGCTATTTATCATAAGCAAATACAGCTATACAGCATGCATATACGAATATACAATCAATGAAAACGACTACTGTTTGCATAAACACATGAAGCACAACATAAATGATTGACACTTTACTCAGACTTGACGTGGGCTTTCTGACATATCTAACAACATCATTAACGTACGACGTTAAAGTTAGTTGAATACGCACATGCGCACCATTGTTGGTCGCTGGGTGAATATGTGGCTAATTAGCTTTCCAGGTAACGTAGCTGTGATACTGTAGATAACGTTAGTGATGGTTGATTGATTAGCACGCGCAAATCGGCCCGCTTTCACCAACAACTTTTGTCTACCCTCAATGCAATTACTGACACTTTTTAGCAAACAATACAGATACAGCAAAAAATGACGTGTTGATGTTAAAACTATCACAATCGACAGGAAGATAGCCTACGTAACACACATTAAATTCTAGTTTTCCACTTTTTAAAAAATATTTGAAAGTAGTAAGCTAATTAAATAGAGAGTAAAATGTTTGACATTAACTGTACCTACCAACAACAGTCGACCAACTGAGGTACGGCAACCGCACTTGGACAAACTACAAGCAGAACAGCAGTAAACCGTATAACTAGAACCGGTAGTAATAATAACGGCAATTTGTTAAGTTTAGTTATGATTATGTTTACGTTTGCTGGGTTTGTATTGTATATTGGGGGTCGGGGTCAGTGAATCCCAGGATTATCTCTCTTTTCCAGGGGGGTCACATTGACTTTTCTGTAATATTGGGGAGGTCATGACCCCCCGTTCCCCCCTAATTCTACACCCCTGCTATGGGATAACCATTGAAAGAATCATACAGGAATCGAGGAGCGCCAGTTGGGTCGATTGCCTGCAGTTTGTTGTGACAACACTAAAATATGTATTTTTGCGCATCGGATACTATAACACATCTGAACTGGGCTTTCATTATCTTTGATTATAACATTTGTCCCCAGTCATTTTTATGCCAATGTGATGTCTGGGTAAATACTGGCTCCATGCGGTAGAGATAAGAAATTGCTTGAGACCGAGGAACAAAACATATCCTCTGACGTGATTCGGTTCCCATAATTCATAGAGACGACAACATGGCTGACACCAGAGAAAAGGGTCTTCAAGATTACAGAAAACGATTACTTGAACATAAAGAGATTGACGGCCGTTTAAAAGAGTGTGAGTACAATATTACATTGTCTTTGTCAATATTTCGTAATAGTGCTCATAAAAGGGGTTCTCAAACTATAAAGAGCAACCTAATCCTTTTGGTAAGCAGTTGTGGCTAACTCGCTTTGTCATGCAGTACTCTCGGCCATAGAAATGAATGGTCTTTTTACAAACAGCTAACGACGTGATACTGCAAAAAAAAAAGCTAGCTACCAAAACGTATGGAACTGGTATTGGCTTTAGACATTGCAAAACCATTTTAGTTACTTTCTAAGACTGAACAGACAACGATTCTCGGACAAGTAAAGTTGCTAGCTAAAGCTTCGGTTGCGAATTGTTAATTGTCTACAGTACCACCTTAGAAATCGGGTGTTTTCTGTACTTTTCGCGCAAGGTCGATACATAAACTCTTTTTCTTTCATAGAAGGCATGTTTATAATTTCTAATGACTATTTGCCAGCCGATGTGCAGTTAATGTATACCTTGTTAAAAATATTTTTTCCCAAGGTAGTCCCACTCCATGACTTAACAGTAAATCAGTTTCCTTCCCCGACCATGCCTCGGTGGCAGAACTAAGCTCGTTCCATACGTGTAGTAATTTTGAGTGGGATTACCTGGGGAAAACAGATTTTAACAAGACTTGATAGCGAGACATACATTAAATTCAGTGTCTGGTAAGTGGAATCCATAGAGTTTAATAAACATGCATTTGTTGACGAGAAGCATTTTTGCTGAGCCCCAGCTACCTTTGAGTAGGTTTGTATTCCAACTCCACCTGTGTCATGATGTTCAACTAAAGATGTCAACAACTGCATGAATAAACATTAGTGAGGAGGCAATATATTAGGTGTGACCAAAGCTAGCTAAAATGGCAAAGACCTGTTAGTCAACCGAACACTGTACCCACACTACTGGCTAGTGTTTTTAACTAGTTAGATAGATACAGTATGACTTCATGTCATTGTCTTGTCCTACTTGCAGTGCGGGAACAGCTCAAGGAACAGACAAAACAATATGAAAAATCTGAAAATGATCTGAAGGCCTTACAAAGTGTTGGTCAGGTAAGATAAGCTACACAGCTGCACAACATTTCTTGATGGGCGTATTTAGTGTTTGAGTCATATAATGAATGTACAGTATTTTAACAGCATCTTTTCATTTTTTTTTTTTTAGATTGTCGGTGAAGTGCTCAAACAGCTGACAGAGGAGAAATGTATGTTACAACATCATTGTAATCGGCCTCCTATGATAATTTATTCAATGTTTAAACGTCTTCATGAAGACTCTAACAGCGCTTTAATGCAAGAAAAAAACCCCATTATTTATGAGATGTAAGTCATTAGAGGAACTTGAGGGATCAGAGGTCAGTGGGGTCAAACCAGTATAGATGGCCTCTGCAGCAGTTCTAGTAAATAATTCCTGAGAAGCCTTGGTCCTCCCTATGATCCTCATCACTGCACATACCTGCCCTGTCGCTGCCAGCTGTTACTCGACATTAACCTTCTGGGCGTGTGGCTGGCATTCAAATGTAAACATTTAGCTGTCTGCAATTGGCTAATGTTAGCTAGCTGGCCAAAGAAGCAGACGACTTAACAGCTTCGGTCAGTGAGCAATATTGTCATGCTTATTCTTGACCTTTCTTCACAGTCATCGTGAAGGCAACCAATGGACCTCGCTATGTTGTCGGCTGTCGCAGACAAGTGAGTCTGGATCCGCCGCGCAGCCCTTGTGTTGTTAGTGTTTTGTCCATTACTCTGGATGTCTGTATCATGTTGTTTTGTTATTGGACTCATTCTGTTTGTCTTTTTACACAGCTGGACAAATCACAGCTCAAACCAGGTACCAGGGTGGCCCTGGACATGACCACCCTGACCATTATGAGGTAAAGAGTATACACACAAAGCTGTTGGGTAACTGTCACCTCTGTCCCCCTGCCAGAACATACTAAATGTTACTCCTGATGTCCGGTGACACGTGCACTCTCACCCACCCTGCAGGTATCTGCCTAGAGAGGTGGACCCCCTGGTTTACAACATGTCTCACGAAGACCCCGGTAGCATCTCCTACTCTGAGATCGGGGGCTTGGCCGAGCAGATCCGTGAGCTGAGAGAGGTACTTGCAGAATGTGTTTTTATGGAGACCGGTGTTCTGTGTGCAGGCATGCAAACTCCTCACTTGTCAGCAATATTTAAAAAAAAAAAAAAAAAAAAAAAAAAAAGAATGGACCATCCTCATCTGTTATCAAATTGATCGAGCACTGTGTTTGCAGTAGCGTATTCGGTTATGCAGTAATGAGAAGTTGAATCCAATAGATTGAAATGCGTAGGGGAATATTTGGACTTTCAGTAGTACACATGCAGAACATGGAAAATGGGGTCAGCTTTCCTGGGGGGCGGGATGAACAGGATGCTGATGGTGACAGTTTGGAATAACACTTGGTGTGGTGTAGTTGGTGGTAAAATGTCAGCATCGTGACACAGCACAAAGAAGTTGAAGCGCAGAAAAACATATTCTGTTCAGTGTTTTTATCAGTTTACATTGCTGTATATCACACTCCCTATGTTCCCTGTCAGGTGATTGAGCTTCCTCTGACCAACCCTGAACTCTTCCTGAGGGTGGGAATTATCCCTCCAAAAGGCTGTCTGCTCTACGGACCTCCAGGTGAGGCCCAAGCCCCATTTCACACTAGCGTCTGACTGAATCTATACCTTTACCTTGATTTCTGATGTCTTGGTTTTCTTAACCTCGATCTCAAAAACGCATCGGCCAAGACCTGAGGGCCCTACGTTGGACTGCACGGTGCATACTGAGAAGGAAGTGGAGGGATCCGTGGCCTGAGAAATGTTGTCATGAAGGTCCTAGCGGTTTTTTGTTGGAGTTCCTCTAATCACTGTTTTTCATTAGGCACTGGAAAAACCCTTCTGGCCAGAGCTGTGGCCAGTCAGATGGACTGTAACTTCCTCAAGGTGAGTTGTAGGTTTCACACATTTTCCTGCACCTGCCTTTCATACTCTGCTGTTCTTCGAACAACATGGCTGACGCTTGGTATGTCCTCGTTGTGTTTACGCCCGCTGGGCTGCCAGGTGGTGTCCAGTTCTATTGTAGACAAGTACATTGGAGAGAGCGCCAGGCTCATCAGGGAGATGTTCAACTACGCCAGGGACCACCAGCCCTGCATCATCTTCATGGACGAGATCGACGCCATCGGTGAATATTAGCTATAGCCTGCTCCCGGATCCTGTTGTGCTGGGTCCTTAGTTACCTGCTGTGGTTGGTCAACCAGATGAGTTGGCTGTACAGCAAAGACACATCTGGTTCCAGGCTAAGCATCCAGAACCCAGATGCCATATTTCATGGGAAATTTGAATATGTTTATGAATATTTCTTTTCTTCCACAAGGTGGCCGAAGGTTCTCAGAGGGCACGTCTGCCGACAGAGAGATCCAGAGGACACTGATGGAGGTAAAATGGGCAGCCATAACTCTTACAGGTTATGTAGCAATGCTGTTGTTCAACAGGCGGGGCTTTCTTTGAGACTTATTGTTGTATTAAACCTATTTATATGGGTTAAGACTCAGGTCTGTGGCTCTGTATAGATCTGTTCTGCATAGTTTGCAGCCAGCTTGACAGGCATTTTGTTAAGCAACCTTCTCACTGAGTGGGTTTGTCATCAATTTTGTGGTGGGTGCTCATGTGTTCACCCAGCTGCTGAACCAAATGGACGGCTTTGACACTCTGCACAGAGTCAAGATGATCATGGCCACTAACCGGCCTGATACCCTGGACCCTGCGCTGCTGCGCCCTGGCAGGCTGGACCGCAAGATCCGTATGTTCTTCATCTTACCCGCCATCATTACCCTGTCTTTATACTTTTTAGTCATGTTCTATCTGCTTCGGGACTTACCTCAAGGGCCTTATCTTTCTCCATCATAACCACATAGTAAAAAATGTCATTGTCTGCGGTTTGAAAAGATGACTGACATGTGGTTGTTTTAACAGATGTTGAGCTGCCCAATGAGCAGGCCCGCTTGGATATCCTAAAGATCCATTCCGGCCCCATCACCAAACATGGAGAGATAGGTGTGTGTCTGATATCAGTTACTATGGAGAGGCTGTGGTCTTGATTTAGGCACAGCTGGAAGAAATTTGGGTGTAATCACGTTTTAGACTTCTGCTGCATGTGACAGGTGGTGCCGCTTTGTGTTTTTAGATTACGAGGCGATTGTGAAACTTTCAGATGGCTTCAACGGTGCAGATTTGAGAAATGTGTGCACGGAAGCAGGTAACTTCCCATATGGGCAGCTTTCCAGTAAACAATTAAAGCCTCCTTCTGGACTGAAAATAATACTTTCTGGTCTAGGACAAGGCAGGATGTCTGATGAAACCTAGTTAAGTAAAACCTATTGGTTTAAACCAGTCAGTTGTTTACCTTGTATGTTATTCTGCCTTCCAGGAATGTTTGCAATCCGTACCGATCACGAGTATGTCACTCAGGAAGATTTTATGAAGGCCGTTCGGAAGGTGGCCGATTCGAAGAAACTTGAATCCAAGCTGGACTACAAGCCTATATAAATGCCTATATCTGTATTTCTATATGTGAAAGTGGAGAGTAGGTGAGAAAGCAAGAGAGATGTGGGTTTTGCTGTTGCAACGTTCTATTAAATGACATTAAGAGACCATCGCTGGGGGTTAAAAAACTGTTGTTTTGTTCCATTTCTTTTTTTGCAAGTTTTTGTATAATGCAGTTTGTTGGGAAAAGCAGATCTGGGATGTGTTATTAGAGTACCGTTTATATACAGACTCAGTGTGACCTCAAAACAGTTACGGATGCTGGAAATGCATACATCAATACAGTATGTCCATGTGCCCATTCCGTAGTGTGAAATGATGACCACGGCCCAGTATTTTACGATTATATAACATTTAAATACTATACTCCTACCATCGGAGCACCTGTATCTGTAAAAGCATATAAAGAATATGCCACATTAAAAACATTGATATATCACACTAGTAAAAATTGTGCTCTTGTTGCTGCTTTTGAAAACTGATGCCAAGTTGACACATCAGGCTGAAAAGGAAAAAAACACTCACCAAGTATGGAATTTTGGACTGTTTGGTTATTGCCCATAGCCATGGTATAGTGGCTATATACCACAAAACCTCAAGGTACCTTATAGCTATTATGAACTGGTTACCAACCCAATTAGTACAGTTAACATTTATTTTCTAATACCTGGGGTATATGGTCGAAGAACTCAAGGCTTTCAGATGATCAGCATTCTGGGTTTAAGACAACCCAGTTTATAATGACAAACATACATTAAACAAACAATTTAACATTTCCATATCATACATTAGTTACAAACAGCTCAAGGAGTAGTTTCCACTTCAAACTCAACTTAAAATGTGGTTCATACGCTAACATACCCGGAAAACAGTTGAACCTTCTCCAATAAAACCTTTCAAGACCTTCACCACTTTGATTCCCCTGAAATGGTGCAGTCGTTTCTGGTGGAGCAGCATCCTTCGTGATGTGGACTGTCTGGGCACCCTTCCAGTCAGTACTTCATAGAGCTACTACGATGAGTAACATTACGTTCATTTTATAAATAATAACAGCCGGGGCCTGCTACGTGGCATTTCATTCTTCCTCTACGTCATCGTCGTCCTCCGTCGGGAGCTGCTGGGACAGGGTAAAGGACTCCAATACGAAAGCCCTACAGATGGGGCAGTGTTGGAAGCGGTCGACACAGCCGTCACACACGCATGCGTGCCGACAGGGTAGCAGGACTCTGTTTACAGGCGCGTTCTGACACACCACACAGTCTCGGCCTTTTCCCTCCTCCGACCAATCTTCATCTTGCGTTCCTGGAAAGTCCTCCTCTTTCTCCTTTCCCGTTCCTCTTTCCTGTGGTTCTGCTGGTACCTCAATGCTGGGGGTGAAGTCAGTCGCCCCCGACAAACCCCTGCTCTCAGCTGACATGAAGAGTGGCTGGAGGAGGAAGCATTTGTAGGTATGGCAACAGCTAGCATTAGACTTAACAGCTGACATTTACAACAACATACCATTTAGGAGGCAATATATAAGTGGTATATGGAACAACCAAAGAACAGAAAAAACCTAATGGCAGGCTCCCGTAATCTCACTTAGCACTTATCCACATCCTGAACCGTTAGATTTCTGTGTCCATAGGATGAATGAATGAATAAATAATGCAGTAAAAATAGAGTCATACCTTTAACTCATACATGTTTCCTTGGGCAGTGAGGAGATACTGAAACAGAATCCGTGCCGACAGGCTGTATTTGTCATCTGGAACATGAAGCACGGTGACACTGGTCATCTGAAACAAACCATATAGAATGATGACTGCCCACTATGGCCACCACATTAGTACACTTTATATCAGATGTGGCTAGTAACACTATAAATAAACATTTCATTGATTAAATAGGCTGTTTTCCCAGACAAAGTAGTCCTGGACCTAAAAACACTTCCAGTGGGAATAAGATTTCCCATTCCCACTTCCAGTGGGAATAGGAGTTGAGGGTGTTCTAAAACTAGGCTTAAGCTGTGTAAATTAAACAGACCCCATATGACAATATTCCAAGTACTACCATGACATTCGTACTCACAATATTGTATGTGTCCCTAGCTTCAGGTTCAGACAGCGTCAGTAGAGCCACTAGGGGGTAACGTTCCCGTGGCAAAAGGCCGAAATCAGCAATCCCCAGATCAGGTGGAATCTTAGTATGATACTCCTCTCTGTCATCTGCACCAGTACTAAGGCTTTGGTTAAGGGATAAAATGTATGCATGATGAAAATATACTCAACTGAAAGACATACAAACTGAAAGCCCAGAAGCGATCCTCCAATTTAGTGTTTCAACATCAAACCTAACTTTACTTACACAAAGGTTTGGGGTCACTTAGAAATGTCCTTGTTTTCGAAAGAAAAGCACATTTTTTGTCCATTAGAATAACATCAAACTG
The DNA here is from genome assembly GCA_016801175.1 of Esox masquinongy. NCBI lineage: Eukaryota > Metazoa > Chordata > Actinopteri > Esociformes > Esocidae > Esox > Esox masquinongy. Next base: position 28,558 of record JACXGI010003284.1, on the reverse strand, counting down.
ATCAGAAATAGAGTGTAGACAATGTTAATGTTGTTGTTAATGTCTATTTTAGCTGGAAATGGCTGATTTTTATGGAATATCTACATAGGTGTACAGAGGCCCATTATCAGCAACCATCAGTCCTGTGTTCCAAAACACAAGTCTCAACATCAACAGTGAAGAGGCGACTCTGGGATGCTGGCCTTCTAGGCAGAGTTACAAAGACAAAGCCATATCTCAGACTGGCCAAAAAAAGAAAAGATTAAGGTGGGCAAAAGAACACAGAATACTGGACAGAGATTGGAAAATGTGTTATGGACAGATTAATCTAGGTTTGAGGTGTTTGGATCACAAAGAAGAACATTTGTGTGATGCAGACCAAATGAAAAGATGCTGGTAGAGTATTTGACACCATCTGGTGGAGCATGGTTGATTTTTAAAGGGGTATGTTTTTCAAATGGTTATTTGAGGAACAATTAAAAGAACTTTTTTTAAGTAATCATGAACATTTTTTCTTGAAGAACTTTAATGGATTCCTGCAGTTTCAATGTGAAGGATCCCCCAAGAACCTTTCCTTTTTATAGAGCTCATGAATAAGGAATAAAATGAAAAATAAAATTGGTAAGCACAAGACAACTTAAAAAAGACAATTTAGAAAGCCAGGATACAAAGAAGTCTTTGTTTTTTTTTTATTACATGGTCTCTGCATCCCTCAGACTTTCAGGCAGGCTGTTCCAAAAAAAACAGACCATAGTGTCAGAAAGAGTCTCACTAAAGGTTTTATGTCTAACCTTTGGCATGGATAAGAAACCAGGGCCAACCTAATATTATGACAATGGAATATTATGAGGTCATACATTAATGAAACTTGCATTATTGTTCAATATATAAAAAGGATAGACAAATGAAAAAATAATCTCTTCATGGACCTAAATATAACACAATACTTGTACTTATAGGCTAACAAACCAAACAACAAATCCTGATTATACAATTATCAGATTAGAGCCTGTGAAAAGGATACTGGAAAGTTTGACAATGGTGGTACTGGAAGTGAAGAGCTTCCTGGAATAGCTGTGGTGTGCTGAGCTTACTGGGGCTGTGTTGATGGGTCTGTAATGCCCCCTGAAGGGCATAGACACCACATCCCCAGTAACAGCTGAGCACACAAGGCTCTAGGCAACATGGATGCAGGGATACACCCTCTGGAAGGAAGAAAACAAATAATCAGTTTTATTAAGAAAAATAATCTGACATTTACTTGGAGCCATCATGTTTTCAGTAGAACACCATTTTTCAGAAATTGAAAAACGTTTTGTCTTTGATTTTGAAAAGACTTTGCTGTTGGCAGGAGCGAGGTTACTAAACAAATGCAATCACTTTTCACAAAGTAGCAAAATATTTTTTTCCCAGGTGAAACCTGTGCCTGAAAATGTAACGCCCTCCTTCAACAATGACAGTATGATTCAGAAGAAGTCGGATGGAGGTTGAGGAAATGTACATGGATATAGTATGGATATAGTACTATAGTTAATTTCTCTGGTTACCAAGCAAAAAAATATATGAATAAAATGTACTGTTTAGGTGACTGACCTTCTGTGTTATCGTCTGACATGTGGCCTCCATGTATTAGTTTTTTCAGGAGAACAACAACAGGGCACCAGCCTTATATCAGGAAGTTTCTGGTCTGTACTAGTGAGACTGCTTTGTTTTCTCAGTAGTAATGAATAGGAATGTAATGACATGTGTAGAATGATTAGACACCATTGATATACTCATCTGTGACTGGTTATTATATGTCTGTATTTTTGTATGCATGATGATGCAAACCAATAGGACTCTAGCCTAATAAGCCATGTGCTTTGGCCTTTTCACTCAGTTATCTGGGCTTTAATTGATTCACTTTGATAATGCGCAACTTAAAAGGGGCAAGGTTCTCCTTTTTCAGGGACAAAGAAAAGAAGTTCTTTAATTTAGCATTACAACATTTCTCCTTGAACAATTTACTGGAGTTCCTCCAGAATTTCAACATGAAGGAATGCTTCAAAATAATAACAAATACACCTCCAACACAGTCACTGAGCTCTCTTCCTCTAGCCGTGGTGGCCAAAATTATAGGAAACTGGGCCTGCGCAGCATTTTTATCCATTAACCTATGCATAACCCAATATTAACTGCTTATTAAACATAACCACCTGCTCAATGTGTATCCCTCATTTAATAAAATGTTTTAGTTTTTGGCAAGGAGCTTTACATTTGTGTATCATTCATGGGGCCACACCTAATACATTGTAAAACCCATTGGCCTATCACCTGATACCCACAAGAAGACAGCCTGTTGGTGAATGATCACAGTTTTCCTGGGGAGCTCCAGAGTGTGAGATTTAAGCTTTTCTTTTCACCAGATGTTCTTCTGTGTTGGAATAGCCTTTGTGACTTATGTCAGGCGAGTTGCAGAACAACTGTTCTTGAATACTGTCTCACCTTTCACAGATGCCGCCCCTGAGGACCCAATTTCTAGGGCAAAGGGATTGGTCACCTGAACCATCCTCTTCTCTGGGACAGGCAAAACTGACTCGGTCTCATCAGAGCTGCGGAGAATCACTGGGACGTCAAAACCAAACCTATGGGGGATGAGGTGGAACATAGGAGAACCTTTTAATGTAGGCTATTACCCTCTGTTGTGTGTATACGAAAAAAAAATACTTCAATAAAACATTAAATAAAACTCCCCATAGCCTAATATTGAATGGAAAGATTTCTTTCCAGCCTTGTTATAGACATTTTATAATACAAGGAGCAGAAAATTGTGCAGAAAGTAATCTTAACAGTTAATACAACATGATAGGGTACTTTGTTCAGTTTCCCGCACGTCATGTTTGTTTAACTACATTGTTTTCTTTCTGTGTCAAACATCATGTCGCAGCTTTGGTTGTTGTCACGTGAGTTGTCAACGCCGCAATCGCCCTGTCAAATGATCAATGCGTCTTTTGTCATCTTTATTACAACAAAACCATAAGAGAGATTGTCTTAAACTGATTCGAACGTGAACACGACTTTACTGCTTATGCCCAGATTATAGCTAACAACTAATGCATATGCCGTTCATTCAATAATAACCATGTTTTGTCATTTGAGGAACCTACCAGCCGAGGACCATTGCGGCGGTAATAACGAAACATAACGATATGACACTTATATAAAATAAAGGAGAATATTCATATAACATAACTAGAAAGACGGCAGCCATTTTTACTTTTGGTTAAAGATAAATAATCCGATTCATCATCAAATCCGTGGCAAAAACAACATATGTATCCTCCATTACAGGCACTTCCGTCTGTGAGCTACGGTGGCTGACAAGCCCGTGCACCTCTCTAACCACATTGTAATTTCTTCGCGCATTTGGGAGGAGCACGTAACCTACCAGTATAATTTTGTATTTTTTTTGTTGCAAATAGACATGCGAATATAATAGGTAAAAGGTAGACTATTGACATGGACCAAATTTTTCTCGACATTAATAATTTCAAGAAGTCTCAATTTCGGTAGTTTTTCTGACAGAGTGGATGAACCGGCGTAGCTGGTGGCATTTGCGGTAAACAATAAGGTTTGGAAACCGTTTATCATGGACCTGTGACAGTAAATAATAGATTTGATTTAAACAAGAGCAACAAATAAGGTTGGATCGTGAGCTATTGGCCTATCGATTTTTAGGCAATAAGAGGTAGGCTATAATTATATTTGAAGTCATGAGCAATTTTAAGGACATTAAATCGTCCCGTCAGCCGAGCTCGGATAATAATTCCGTGAGCAGCAATGACTGGGATATGGCCAATGATGTGTTTGTGTCCTGTTATGAAGAACCGATGGGGGAGACTATACACCGGGAGATGGACTCGGTCCAGTCCGGCTTGGAGCATCTTCCTCCGCTGCTGCTAGGCGATCACCGATTATCTCAGGACGGCATGATATTGGGCCTTGTGGAAGAAGCGTACTCTGGCTATCACTCTCTACCCGACTCGGGGACAGGCTATTTGGACATCACAAACGACCTGAACTACACTGAAAGTGATGGGAATGTGTCTACAAAGAAGCGGAATCGCTCGAACAGTTCCAGGCACCGCGGAGAGGTGGTCACCGAGCTGGGACCAGAGGAAGTGCGTTGGTTTTACAAGGAGGACAAAAAAACCTGGAAGCCATTTGTTGGACATGACTCTTTAAAAATTGAAGTAATTTATCGCAAATTATGTAAACTAAATCCATGCAAGGTCAAAAGTAGAAGTCCCACCATCGAACCAGCGCAAGGCAGTGGGTCAGCCACGGTGGCGGATCCCCTACCGGAGGACGCAGCTGAGGGGACAGCCATTCAAGCGGACCTGACCGCAGTGCACTCGGAGGGTGGAGGGAAAAGAGGATCGGAGACCGATGAAATCGACATGGATTCCACAAGTGTCAACGTTGAGGCTGTTTGTGTCAGAGGGGGTCTCTATGAAGTGGACGTTAAAGAGAAAGAATGTTACCCAGTCTACTGGAACCGTGAGTTGCCTAATTTTATTAATAATAAAGTATTCTCTCTCACACTTGATTTCATCAGTGACACCCATTATCCTATAAAACAGTCCAAAATCTATCAGCATAAAGCCAAGATAGCCAACTTCTTACTCAATAGAATTGCACCAATATACTTTAGTGACATGACCATACATTCCAACCCCTCTGTCTACAGAGCAGGACCGTATCCCTGTGATGAGAGGCCAGTGGTTCATCGACGGCACGTGGCTCCCCCTGGAAGAGGACGAGAGTGACCAAATCGAGCTGGAGCACCTGGCTCGTTTCCGTGGCCACCAGATGAGGGAGACCTATGAGATGGCTACTGAAATGGTGACCACCACAGTGGACAGCAAGGATGGTAAAGCGGATGCACTCAATATTAATGCACTCCCCATTTCAGCACTATTAAAGTAAATAGCTTTGCACTAGCCTTTCGCTGGTGAGTTATCCTGTTTCCTGTGTCCAGTCACAGGGCCTTATCTTCTAAACCCTGGAAGAAAGGAAACATGGCTAGAGCACCAGACGTTGCTTCACAGAATCGCTCAATAGGTCACATATTGACCTTTCCTAGTGCTTTCATGGACCTGGTATCACACTACATGCAGCACTGGCAGCTGTGGAGCGCTAAAGCAAGTGATCAAAATACTGAGTGTAGGCTTTCTTTCGCGTCAGACCGTGACATTTAGGGTAGGGTCACAAAGAAAGCTGGTCAGGTGATGTTTTGGAAGCCGAACTCAGCAAAGCTAGAGGTGCATTCACGAGGTCACCTGCCAGTTAGGGCTATCTGCTGTCAGACTGTTTTGCACATGTATCTTTGGAAGGTACAAATGTCCGTCACACACATTGTGGAAAAAATTTTAAAAAGATTTTTACACCAAAAACAAAAACAATCGGATTTCCTAGTGACATCCACTTCATATAATTATTTTTCCATTAAGTGCCTACTGAACGTTGATTGAGTGTATGCAAGTGGTGAACTGTATGCAAGCGGGATTTTTCCATGACTCACTAGAGACTTGAATCACATTAACAGATTTAAGTTAATAGGTCTATGTTAATTAAAGATCCTCTTGATTAATTTCTTTCCCAGCAATTCACAGTTTGAAGCTAAGCCGAAGCCATGTGGACTGGCACAGTGTGGACGAGGTATATCTCTACAGTGACGCCACCACCTCCAAGATCGCACGCACGGTCACCCAGAGACTGGGCTTTTCCAAAGGTCTGTATCATTGCAAGCCTTGTCATAAGCACATTATAATTCCTGTCTCGTTTATTGTGCCTAAATATATATATTTTTTAAAATAACCAAACGTGTCAGACAGCTGAAACATGTTTCTGTAAAGTGTAAGGGGGTCCAATTACATCATATAAAAGCTGGTATAATTCCCCTCCGTCGTGCTCAGCTGGTAGCAGTGGGACACGTCTCCATCGGGGCTATGTGGAAGAGGCGGCACCTGAAGATACACCACCTGAAACAACCCACATCGTCTTTGTGGTGCACGGGATTGGCCAGAAGATGGATCAGGGCCGAATCATCAGGAACACAAGCATGTGAGATAACAAGCACAAGGACCTCTGTTATGTAATTGTCTTAAACCCTGTCGGACCCTTTCATAGTGATGTTTCTAACACAGTATTACTGGAAAAAAAGGGAGCAGAGTGGGACAAAAAAAGTCACTCTTTAATCTTTCATTCATGATCAGTAATTAACACCGTTGTTGTGTGTATTTGAATGCATTTTTACTGTGTTTATTACACCTTATGTAGGAGATGTTCATAGAAACTATGACTAAACTGTCATGATGCAGCAGTGTCTGTGACATTACTGTCCTATAGGATGAGGGATGCTGCTAGGAAAATGGAGGAGAAGCATTTCTCTGATCGTTCCACAGAGCACGTGGAGTTCCTTCCCGTGGAATGGAGGTCTAAACTGTGCCTGGATGGAGGTATGTATAAGGACATTAGACCACAGCCACACTGACCTATTAAATGGAGATAAAGCTGTGTCCATAACCATATAGGTGGTGAGAATTTACAAGTTGTGCAAATACCAGCTGGATGAATGAATGTGCTTTGAACTAAATAAGAAGCGCTGACTGGCTAATGGCTAAACGTTTGTCAACCATAAAAGAAAAGTACATATTTCAGGTTTTTAAACATATTGTACTGTAAAGTAAACAAAATATATGAATACAGAAAAAAGTATGATGAATTTTATTGTTGAATATTGTGTAATTGAGGTTATTTTGAATTCCCCCTTGAGTCCAAATGCACCTTTAACATGTTGCCAATAAACCAGATGAGAGCATGGATTGCAGGGTGCTGAGATTTAAGTTTTAGCTCTTGAACATTTTCAGACAATGGAGATATGATGTGTTTGTCATCGTTTTCCTGTCTATTTGATTGAACTGTTTTCTTACTTTAATGACACAAACTTCAAAACTACGGGGTTAAATAAAACAGAGTAACATCATGTGTATGTACAGAAAGAGAACTTAGGTCCAAGTCCCACTGTTGTATGTAATGGCAGGACTGAAATTACTTTGTAGATGACTTGGGGATGTGTGCGTTTGTGTATGTGTGTGTGTGTGTGTTTGTCTGTGCATTTGATGATTGCAGACACGGTGGACTCTATCACTCCAGACAAAGTTAGAGGGCTTAGGGACATGCTCAACAGCAGTGCCATGGATATCATGTACTACACCAGCCCTTTGTACAGAGATGAGGTGAGAGGCTCCTTCTGTGTCTTGTCTTTTTCTCTGACTCCCTCTCTTTGACTCCCCCCACCAATATTTATAGAGGTAAATTAATGACACCATCCATTTATTAATATTCAAAATAGATTTCCATTAATATAAGAATCTCGGGATATTAAAAATAACATTTTATTATTAACAGAGCAAAGATTATGATGAAAACAACAACTAGAACACAACTTAACTCAGCGCACACACACACACACACAAGTACACACAAATGTTAAATGCCTTATTTTCATTGACAAATCGCATTTTCATTCAAAATGGGATTCAAACATTACAAAGTTTATTCTGCGCATTGACACTTAAGAATACAAATAGAACCTGGTTGTGCACATTAGTATATTAGCTTTTGTTTTATGCAGGCCTGCAATCTGAATGCCACTTATGGTCAGCCTCCCTATGTCAAGGCTCCAGAATATCACCCTGTAACCCTACCCTGATAGCCGAGGCCGTTCAGGCGTGATGTTTGGTGCTGATATTTAACTACCTTATCAGCAAAGGCCAGCTAAATGTTGCAGTCAAATAAGCAGCCCACTTCCAAAACCAGCTCCTCAGACTTCCCCACAACTACAATATCTGTATCGTAGGCCATCGATATCAAACCAACTTCCTACTGGCTGGTCGACAAAGTCAGTTGTGTCTAGCAATGTACATCAAGTGCACCCCCATATATGAGCGGTGGCCAATCATATCATATGAGACAGACTCCTGTACTTTTAACTCACAGTAAAAATAAAGAAAAAACTGTAGTCTGCAGTGTACCGGAGTGCTTGGATTTTTTATTGTCGGTAACTGTGACCTCACCTTAACAGCTAAAGAGAACCATTGCCAATAGCAGCATTCTGACTCGTAAAATGGGACACAGGTTGGTCAGCACAGTCCAGAGCAGTGAGATTCCAGTGGGATTCCAGTGAGATTCCCCTGCAGCTGGAGGCCGGTGAATCAGAGGGTGCCAGTGATTCAGGTTTCATATCAGTCCCCTGTATGTACATAAACCTGACTGACTCGTTACTTAGCACGCCGACCCGGTACCGTTACTCCGTAAATAGTCAAGTGATTGTTATTTCAATAAATGTGTATTTATTCCTTTTTACTTCATTGTGCGTTTTTCGCAAAGGGCCCTCAAGTCAGATAAGTCAGTTAACAAAGCATTTTACAAATACAATGGGATTTTATCAATTGACATTCAGGACACCAAACACACCTCTTCCTTTAGAACCCACACCCCCACACACACACACACACACACACACACACACACGCACACTCAAACTCGAACAGAAACCATTAGTTCCAGTTGGAGGCTGTTACACCGATCCACCAGGCTTTGTTCTGTGTCTGTAGATCACGAAGGGCTTGACCCAGGAGCTGAATCGTCTCTACACCCTCTTCTGCAAGAGGAACCCTGAGTTCGAGGAGAGCGGCAAGGTCTCCATTGTGTCCCACTCCCTGGGCTGCGTCATCACCTTCGACATCATGACAGGCTGGGACCCGGTACGCTTCCACCATAGGGAACCCGACGCAGAAGAGCTTCATGAGTGCTGGTTGAGCTATCAGGAGCGGCAGCTACAAGAGGAACTGAGACTCACACGGCTCAGGTAGGTAGAAAAACAAGTCATCAAACGTTCACCAAATGTTCACCAAATGTCCATTAGTCACCAGACGACAAAAAAAATCTTACTCAAACTGGGAAGGATTACTTGAACTTGTCCAATACGTTTTTAATTTTCTGTATCTTTGTCTTTTGCTACTGTGTTCCCGAATGAAAATATCCCTCTGTTATTTGTCCCCAGTGTTGTATGTTTATGTTCATTTAACCTATAGTTGTATGATGAAATTGGTGTATGTTTATGTTCATTTAACCTATAGTTGTATGATTAAATTGGTGTTTTAACCGGTTTATAGGTTACGGGATTTGGAAAGTCAGTTTGCTGCTATGCAATCCCCATCATCTGAATGCTTTTCTTCTGCCTTGAAATTTAAGGTGACGTTGACATATTCCATTTCTTCTAATTATTGTGACAGATACTGTATATTGAACCAGGGATTTACTATAACCTTGTTTTCCCTCTGATGTGTATATACTGTATATATTCCAAATCATATTTTAATGTATTTTTTCCCCGTATGTGTTTAATCCGTTCTAGGTGGAGAACTTCTTCTGCATGGGTTCTCCCCTGGCTGTGTTCTTGGCATTGCGAGGGATCCGGCCAGGGAACAATGTGACCCAAGATCACATCTTGCCCAAATCCATCTGCCAACGTCTCTTCAACATATTTCATCCCACCGACCCAGTGGTGAGATAACCAGCCAAACCCAAACAGTCAGTCTTTGTTGGGGTTAGGGTTAGGGCGGGGGCTAAGGCTGGAGTTAGGCCTTCGGCAAGGATGGACACTTGCCTGTTGTTTCTGTTTTCCAAGTGGTTAGCTAGCTAGTGTCCATTTTGGTTCTAGGTTGCAGGTGAGATGTTTTGCTGAACGTGCTTAACAAGGCTTTTATTTGCTGTGTTCTCAGGCATACCGATTGGAGCCTCTGATCTTAAAGAACTACAGTAACATTTCACCTGTCCAAATACACTGGTGAGTAGAGGATTGATCATGTTGAAATAGATCACGATCAGTACACACATAGATTTTGAGCAGCACAGAATCAGCGGCAGAACCCCCCCCCCCCCCC
>JACXGI010003284.1:0-18487 GCA_016801175.1 Esox masquinongy | reverse complement strand
CTGTACCTCCCCCCCCCAGACCCGAAGACACTACGGAGAGTCCATCACTAACCTGGGTAAAGCCAGCATCATGGGTAAGAGGGAGGAAAGAGAGACTTTCTTGCATTATATTCTTCATTTTTATCAACTCCCTTGTAGACTTCTGTCTTTGTATTATCCTTTCACTTTAGACTTTTCGGATTTTATTATGGCATAGTAGAGATTTGGCTGCTGGGCATTAGAAATATATTTCATCCTGTTGAAGTAGCTAATTTAAGCTCGCTGAAACAGAAGTAGCTCACCAAGCTGATGTAGCGGCAAGCCAAGCACAAAATCACTGCCCAGCTTCAACAAATCAATGCAGAGCAATTAATTCCTGCCACGGGGATTGACACTCTAGGACCTTGGAAAAAAAGGATTTCCTCGCTTCATAATTGGATATTCTTTTTTACATAACACGTTGCATCATAGCACCAAGTCTATGGCAATGATGTCAGTCGATGATTGTGTTGTGTACAGGGTAAGTGCTGCGCTACGACGATCTGTCTTTAATTCCTGCTCTGTTCCCCGTCTCGGCAGGCGCCGCAAGTCTTGGAAAAGGCATTGGCGGGATCTTCTTCTCCCGCTTCTCTCGCTCCAGTGGTCAGGTGGGCGGTGTGGAGGAGGAGCCTTCCGACTCTGAGGGCGGAGCCTTGGAGGTGGATAACGCTGTATCGGGGGAGGAGGCTGTTTCTGCTGAGTTAGAGGAGAAGTTACCGGTTGTCCAAGAGACGAGGGAGATCGAGCCCTCCATGTCTAGATCCACGTCGGCTGTCCTGGACAATGCCACATGTATGTATTCCTGTTCTCCATCCGTGGAACCTAAGCATTTACCATAGGTCTTCTAGGCAATTTAACCCATAATAATATATAATAATCAAAACAGTTCGGTGAACAGTGTTCGACCCATATTGTTATCTGAAACAGTGAGAAACCTCATAATGCGCTAATCCTTTTTTACTGAGGTTTCCCTATTGCATTTTCTAACAGCTTTCTCGTGTTGTTGACCTAGTGTGTTTTAATTGTATAACCCTTATGTGGCCTCTTAATGGCGCAACATTAAAGCTGTTACCTGGCAGTTAGCTGCATCGTTGTGAGACCAGGGTTCCAATCCTACTTGCGGATCAGCCTAGAGGTCCCGCAGGGTACAGGGGTATAATTGCCGCAAAGCCGAAGGATATCACGAAATCTGGGAGAAAACATTCAGCTTTTGTCTTTTTGTGTGTTACAGTGGAGTTGGAGAGGCGTATTGACTTCGAGCTGCGGGAGGGTATGGTGGAGAGCCGCTATTGGTCGGCGGTGACCTCGCACACAGCTTATTGGTGTTCACATGACGTGGCGCTATTTCTTCTCACTTTCATGTACAGACAAGAGTATCCCACTCAGCTGTCTGAGGATAACCCAGAGTTATCGTAGCCCACAGCCAACACAAACAGACATCTAATTCATCTATATATAGGGGAAATCAAAATGTATTCTCCTTTAAAATCCTATTTTTACTAATCCTGCCCTCATCTTAACACTAACCTTAACCTCAATTACCTTAACCCTAAACCTAATCATTAACCCTTAACATCAGTTTTACCATGAAACTATCACTTAGGCCAAAAAAATGGAGACAGGGAAAATGTAGGGAAAATGTACCTGGTTTACCGCAGTTTGGGAACATTTGTATGGTGAAACCTGCTCACACACAGACACACACTTGATCTAGAGTGAGGAGACATAACTGTGATTCAGTGACCACATCAAAGCCTGTGGTCTGCCTATGGTCAGTCTGTGGTCAGCCTGTGGTCATCTTGTCAGAGACCCTTCCCTTTACCCTATGATCCTAATGTTGACTGTTCCTCTAATGGTCACAATGCTGACAATTCATCCACCCTGTGGGTTAAATGAAGACTGTATTGCCTCCTAAGCACCTACCAACCTGATAAAAGACTGTTTCCTGTGACCCTCAGTGACGACTGGTTCTCTGGGCAAATCTTTAGGTGTCCATCCTCTTGGAATCTACAGCAACACAGCCTCGACTTGATCTGTCACTCCTGAAAATGTAGCCATGGCTAAAGCCTAAACTCTTTCAACTCTAAGCATCAACCCTCATTCAGATGCTTTGCCTGTACAGTTACATTAAAATCCATCCCTTTACGGTCTGAATGTCTCAGAGAAGATGCTACAACCGCCATTGTTTTGTTTGTTTGTGTTTGACCAGGCTAGGGTTAAAGCCCTAATATGGGTGAAACTGGACTGGAGCATACAGTAGACCAAATAGGATGCAGCCCTAAAGAGTAATGTATAATTCACAGTCCACAGACAGAGACATGTTTGTCCAGTATCCCCTTTTTAACATTGCTACGCTGCTCTGAGATCACGTCAGCAAAGGATGCACAGGCCAAAATTGTACCTCCTCAAAATACCCATAACAGTACTGCTCTGCTGTGAGGAGTTGCCAGATTGCAATATGTTCCGATGTTCACACAGACTGATTAATCACAAGGTTTCCATGAAGGATGACGGAATGATATAAATTTTGAATGCACAATTTAAGAGATGTTGCCAAATGCCGTTTTTGTTGATCTCTGCTAACTAATTGGCAGGTGCTGTTTTTTGTGTGAAACATCCATCGGGAGAACACATATCTTGGTTCCTCTGTAAACGGTCTCGATCGAATAGAGCACTGCTAGATCCATTTGTACTAGTAACACAGACATGTCGCACATATTCAGGAACTTGATATTTTTTGGCACTTTCTAGTCAGGCAACTAACAAAGACAGAACATATCAGTAAAAGAAGAAACATGCATGAAGGACCCATGCAAAATGTTTAATGCATATCCGCCTAATGAAACAATTTCAATGGCGTGGCCTGGAGAATACGCTGTACTTATTTTTCTAACGCCTTATTTCAATCAATAACGATTCGGGTCAAAAGCAAAACAAAGCATGATATTCAGGATGTCTAGACAGGGAGGAATATGCTTTCAGTAATAATGTCTTGCTATTAATCCGGAGTTTCGGCATGCAGACTCATTGGAAGCCACTTGGAGGGTTTCTTTGTGATTGTTTATTAAAATAAATATATCACTATTACCATCATAACTCAAATCAGATCTCTCTGCAAAAGGATGTCTTTTTTTTGCTGTCAACATGAACTTTTTTCTTACCCAGTATGTGTTGTCAGAGAATTACTTTTGGCGTTTTTGTGAATATTTGATATTTAAGTTCTCCACGTGTTTCAGTATATCTTTTAATCCGGAGTCATACATATTTCATCCCCCTAATGTATGGTGGTGTGTAACTTGGCCAATGCAGTACAGCTCAGCTTGTTTCAGTGTGGCTCAGTAGTTTAATATGGGTATTGAGTGGCCTGTTACCCTTGTTTACATGTCATTGTTACACTCAAACCTAACACGCTGACAACTTCCTCCGCCTCTCATGATACAACTTACCTATTGATGTGCCATAAGGTGTTCCACTGATATATATGTATATGCTTAATTTTGCATAGAGTTATGATTCCAGGCAAAATTAAATACTTAACGCAAAGGAAATTGAATTGTGGTTAATTGTGTTGTGGGTAGTCCACACTTCAGCTGTATTACCCTTTACTAGCACTAGAGGACTCCCTTTCTGTCATGTCTCCACTTCGCCCATTCTACTGTCATGCTCGTTGTGTTGTCTCTTCGAAGTAATGACGTGGTGCTTATTAACCTTTGTAAACGATTTGTTTTACATTAAAATAGATATCGACAGCTGTCTGACTGTGGTATCCTCATTCAACTTTACTTTTAAGAAGAAAGAATAGGGAACTTTAAAAAGTAGTTTCATGACAAAATGCGTTTTTACAGTGGTTCATTGAAAGAGTTGTAGGTTTTACTTAAAACGCATGGTTTAGGCATTTGCAACCCGCAGTAAATAATGACAATAAAGTAAATTAGGATGAAATCTAGTAAATTAGGATGACTGTTTTGTATTGTAACCAATATTGTATTATTACCAATCTGTTGTAATGAAATTCAAACTCCGTTGTCAATTTTCCCACGTGACGTCCTAACTAAGGTCAAATAGAACGGTCTTCCAGACAGATTCGCCTTCTCCGTAAGGCACGCCGTTGTGGTGTGCCAACACTTTAAAAAGGCGTAACTTGGAATAGTTTGGTGAGAATTGCTGCGTCTTGGAGGTGCGAAGAGTAAAGCAACGAAAAAGGTATCGTAAACTATTATTTCTGATCTCTTGAAGAATGTTCTTAATGCCACTGGAAATTTCAACTGAAATAATTAAGCGACTTTCTTTTTAGGAGGTCAAGAACTCTTACAGACGTATCATTCACCACTTTACTCATAAATATTACCTTTAAAGCTCATTGCTTTTATTATGATATAATACATAATATGACGCTTGTTGTCTACATTTGATTCTCTGTTCAAAGATCACCAACTACCTTGCACTCAGTTGCGCTATGAATATCCAGTCCGCTATCAATAGGGAGGTGTTTGTCCCCCGGGATGAGAGGATGCTTGTGGCGGTGGAGGTGAAGAGGAGGAAGAGGAAAAGGGTCCCCTTTTTGCCCACTGGAGGCAAGGGAGACTATGTGACATACATCTGTTTGTCAGGTAACACCTGTGTTAGCAGCTTTTTAATACATTGTTACAACCTCTTTCGATCTACATCTGTCAATGCATTTAATCGTTTTCGCAGGTGTCTAGGAAATCGAATGCAGGGTGTGCCTGACGGTATTAGTGTCGATCTAGGTTGCGTAATGAAATGCAAATTAAAGTTGTGAGTTGGATCCCTGTTGGAGATGCTCATTGTGAATAAGGGTCCCGGTATCTTTAACTACCAGGTAAATACGTATGTGTGAGACTTTGACGTCGCTGTCCTTTTACCACTCTGTAGTCCTGGTACATACAACTCTCTTACTCCGTAGGCTATAGAAAGCATGAATTGTTTAACCATAAGAGTGGCATTGTCTGACTGGGAAGATTCCGAGTTATTCATCGTGTTGAAATGAGGACATTGTGCTGATGGCTATCCAGGATCTCTGAGTCTGACACTAGGAGAGGACATGGATCCTAAAGCTGTACAGGAAGGATCATTCCCATATTTAGTGGTGTTCAGTGTCACCCGTCTCCCTAGTCACTATTGTTACTGCGATGAAGTCACCCGGAGCCCCGGCCCCTCACTGGCCCGACCCAAACCACTGATGGATGGGAGCCCTCACATGGCACTGCCAGTCTCCCGTTATTATAAACCCTCATATCGCGTGGACACTGGAACAATAGGATTCTGAAGTCTATATGTTGATCTTTGATTGCGTCTGGTCACCGGTTCCTTCTGCGTCATGGTCATTAATTCACAGTTAAGGACATTTTCAGTAACGCAAAGTCAATCTTTTATTGTCTTTTAACATCCTGCCTTGAATTGTGGCCTCAGTTGGTCCAGCGGTCTAAGCTGCTGCCTCTGGCAGAATGAATATCTTTTAGAAAATGTCTTTATTCTAGTAGTGAGTACATTAACATGGCCGTCCGTTGGGGATTTATATAAAGTGTGCTTGCTTACCCTTTCAGTGGTAACATACTCATGATCCCTCCCGCATATCCCCAGTGACCAATAAAAGGCCAGCTCAGCTTCTCATCACCAAGATCAAGCGATTTGGAGGCTCCACCCCCTTCACCAGGAGGTCACAGTGGACTGTGGAGCAGCTCCGCCAGGTCAACGGCATAAACCCCAACAAGGTGACCTTGCCACCAGCAAATAGGCCAACATCTTGGACACATGAATCCCAAAAGCCATTAATTGACTGAAATGGTGTGAGTCTGAATCCCCACAGGACCTTGGAGCAAAACTTGGAAAAAGCGGTTCTCTGCCTTATTACAACATCATTCATTGCTTCCATAGGGGATTTTTAGATCCACTTCAAATGAGGCTTACGCCAACTCAACTGTGTAAATATCTATTGGACAAGGTGACTTTTATAAATAACTTTTTGTAAAGTGAATTAATGCAAATGTCACCATGTGACATTCACGTGGTTATCATAAAGCTGAACCGGCATAAGCCTAAACGGAACATCCACTTATTTGAAGTGTATCGAATTAATCCCTATGGAAGAAGTTAATGGTGTAATAACGCAAAGAACCTCTTTTCAAGATCTGCCGCTAGGTGTTGTGGGGATTATGACGCGTCGACTAAAAGGTCCCTACTTTGTGTTCTTTGTTATTCATTGTGTAAAAACCCTGAAGTCAGTAATGTGATTTTATTAGACCATCAAATAAGTGCTACTATGGGACTATAGTTGTTCCCCTAACAGTGACTTCCACTTCATCCCCTGTAACTCAGGACTGCCCAGAGTTTGACCTGGTATTCGATAACGCTTTGGACCAATGGGTGGCCAGCTCTGCGCCAGAGAAGTGTATCTTCATCCAGATCATGTACCATGCCTGTCAGACATACTGGGACGGCAAAGAGGGGGTCCATGGTGGCTTGGGTAGGCCTGCTGGGGACCAGCAGAAGGGCCAGATGGTTCCGGAGGTCCAGGGTAGTCCAGGGAGCCCGACAGGAAGGCCAGGCCTCCAGGCAAGAAGGAAGAGCATTGTGGGTCCCAAGCCCCGCAAGCCTGAGTTTGTCAACTGTCACTCCAAACTCACAGGAGGTAAGGGGTGTTGAAGGACAAGCACAGAGTCTATTGTCAACAGTCGGTCCCAATTCCGACTGTCCCAAACCCCTCCCCTTCCACGTTCTCAAATCAAAGTGCTACGGGAATGAATTTGGATTACCTGTAAGTGTGCATTCTGAAACCACTGAATTAGCCTTAGCAGTGGCTTGACCTCTCATGTTGCAGGGACTGTAATTTCCTGTCGGATTCTGTACTTTCTAATCGCCTTTTTGATTATGGTAAGGTTTTTAAAGGTTTCCTACATTTGTCTTATCGGCTTGCACTGTGTCATTCTGACAGATGCCAGTAATGTTAATCTGATCCTTAACCGCTGCAAAGTATTTTTCAACCGCATGAAGAAGGCAATGGTTTTGAAGCGAAGCCGTCCCCAAACAGTAGGTAAGTGTTTAAAAAATAGCCCAGATTCAGTGTAATAATATTCAGTTGTTGAGTAGCAACAGTGTCTTTGCAGAGATGACAAAGGCATGTGGGGAAATGTACCTTAGTTGACCCATGGCTATATGGGTTGTATTCCCATGAATTCCTAGCCCTCTTTTAGGCAATGGCTGGTTTGATCTATTGTCCTCACTGACACCTCTACGCTACAGCAGAGAATGGCTCTTCTATGAGGGTTACGCCTAGATGAGTGGTGACTTTGTGTCCAAACCTCCGGCTAAAAAACAAAGGCAGGCCTTGAGAACGCGGGGCAGGGTGACTGAGAAGGAACGCGGCTCCCCATTGAGCCCTCAGAGAGGGAGGGGTGGTTGTCATGTGTGGCACTGGGAGATGTGCCAGGCTGTAGCTGGTCGTAGAGACAGAGCAACTGCTAATATAGAGTGTCCTAAGCTGAACAATTCAGGTCTGAGCTCTACAAAGCTTCTCAGAGTAGTGGAGCTGTATGATCAGTTTAGACTTTTTAGACCACAATGAATGATATTATATGGATTAGATCAGTAGTCCTACTCTGATGCTTTGTGGATACATCCCAGATCTGTGAAAACGTTTACTGTTCTCTTATCTTTGAATAAACGCCAGCTAAGATGGCTACTTTGCTTTTTTGATTAAGGTTCCTGATGTAGTAAAACACAGGCTGGGTATAAGCACTTTGTGGCTAATGCTAATAAAAGGGATTTATAAAATAGATTTGATTGAACTACAGTAATGCCTAATCTATTTTTGTTATTGCTTGTTATCAAGGAAGAAGATTTCTTTGCAGTGTTTGAGACCCCATTTAGCACAAGCTCTGTTAGAATTATGGCTTTCGGGTAGAATTAAATGTATAGGATTCTCCAAGTCAATGATTTGACTGTTTTACTTGTTTTATCTGTGCATTTAATCCTATCAAATTGGTGAAATCTAGGTGGCTCACCTGAGCCCTGAGTACACCATCTCTAATGTACTTCTCTCTGCCGGTGTGTGTTCTATAGCAGGTCCCAGTGGGCAACGCCCCCCTGGGGGCAGCATGGGTAGTGTAGTTCAGAAGGCCAGCCAGGCCCTGCATGAGCGCGGGGAGAGACTGGGTCGAGCCGAGGAGAAGACTGTAGACCTGATGCACAAAGCCCAACAATTTGCAGACACTGCTCACAAGGTGAGGCATTACACTTTTGAATGAAAATTATATTTATGCCCTTGTTAACAGTAAGGGACGGCATGTTAAATTGTAGTTAGGTCAGTAAACTAAAAGTTGCCAGACTGAAAGCCCAGAAAGATTCCTTTAGACCGTTATGACAATTGTCTCTCACTCACACACACACACACACACACACACACTCCACTTTCTGCTGTGTAGTTGACCTAGTCTAGAATGTCTGTCTGTTGTGTTGTTTGTGTTTGGAAATGAGGCATAAATATAACACTCTCTTATTTAGATCATCCCCAAGTTATAAAGAAGTCTGATATTTATGTAAATGGTTTAGGTTTGCATTCCCCTACAGTGGACCAGACAAATACTTGGAAAGACCTACTCAGTCAAGATTATTTCTTTATTTTACTGTTTTCCGCATTTTAGAATAAAAGTGAATGCATCAAAACTATGAAATAACACATGGAATCATGTAGTAAACAAAACATTGTTAAACAAATCCAAATACATTTATATTGTAGATTCCTCAAAGTAGCCACCTTTTGCCTATTCTTTGTCAAATAGGTCTTACACATCCTGGAGGTGTGTTTTGGGTCGTTGTACTTTTGAAAAATAAATAATAGTGCCTGTATGTGCAAACCAGATGGGATGGCGTGTCACTGCAGAATTTTTTGATAGCTATGCTGGTTGAGTGTGCCTTAAATTGTAAATAAATCACATACATTATCACCAGCAAAGTACCCCCACACCATCACACCTCCTCCTCCAAGCTTCATGGTGGGAACCACACACGCAGAGATCGTCCTTTCAGCCATCGGCATCTCACGGAGGTTGAACAAAAAAATCGTAGATTTTGACTAATCAGACCAATGGATAGATTTTCACCGGTCTAATATCCGTATCTGATGTTTCTTGTCCCATGCAAGTCTTTTTGTCTTATTGGTATCCTTCAGTAGTTGTTTCTTTGCAGCAATTCGACCATGAAGGTCTGATTCATGCAGTCTCACTGAACAGTTGATGTTGAGTTGTGCCTGTTACTTGAACTCTATGAAGGATTTATTTGGGCTGTAATCTGAGGTGCAGTTAATTGCTTATTTCTGTGGCTGGTAACTCTACTTTAACTTATTGTCTGCAGAAGAGGCTCTTCCTTTTCTGTGGTGGTCCTCATGAGAGCCAGTTTCATCAAAAAGCTTGATTGTTTTTGTGAGTTCTAAATATCTCCTGGATTGACTGACAGTCATGTCCTTAATTAATAATGTGCTGTCATTTCTCTTTGCTTATTTGTGCTGTTCTTGCCATAATATGGATTACTACAGTACAGATATAATAATGTCTTCTGTATACCAACACTTCCATGTCACAACACAACCTATAGGCTCAAACGCATTAAGGAAGGAAAGAAAAGAAGTTCCCCAAATTAATTTTCAGCAAGGCAAACCTGTTAATTGAAATGCATTCCAGGGGACTACGTCATGAAACTAGTTGAGAGAATGCAAAGTGTGTGTAAAGCTTTCATCAAGGCAAAGGGGGGCTACTTTGAAGAATCAACAATATGATATGTTTCGATCTGTTGAACACTTTTTTAGGTTGCTACATGATTCCATATGTGTTATTTAATAGTTTTGATGTCTTCACTTATTCTACAATGTGCAAAATATCCTTGAATGAGTTGGTGTGTCCAACATTTTGACTTGTACTGTATATCAGGCCCTAAAATGCCCCCTTACATATCAATGCAAAAATAAAAATGTATTTAATGGGAAATTAGCTGGATTGTGAAAATGATTAATTTCTTTCTTCTCTAGCTGGCTCTGAAGTATTCCCACTAAAAGCTTCTGGTTCTGGAGTCCTTGGTGCTAATTGACCTGAGTCTGTGTAATAACATGTGTACTAATGTTGTACTGAGGCATATTTTAAAGCCAGCAGACTGAAGTTCCTCTATGAAGAATACAATGTTCTGAGAGGAAGACTGGGTTATTATACATGCGCTTTGGATGTTGACTGGATGAATAACTGTGTCACCTGTGTCAGAAGGCTATGGAAATGTTTACAGGAAGGCCATGGGGTGGATAGCCCAGTTGAGAACACCCGGAAGACAGAAGAACCTTTGACTAGCTATTAAACTGGATGGCAACGATGTTTCAATGTCACTGTTTAAATGGACTTGTTGCCGTGCTTCAGTAGCCTCTGCTCTGAAGGTTTTAGGGATTTTGTTTATGAACCTATTTTGTTTCGTGAGGCAATAGATATTTAAATATGGGCATATTCATTCTTATGGTTACAGCTGACAAGTGAAGTTGAATACGTGATTTATTTTCTTCCTTGACTCTTCACAGTTCACATGTCCTCTCTGTAATGGAAGTATTTTTCAATGGCAGTCTTCTTTCATAAATGATTGACCATTTTATGATGCTGAATGGGCACATAAAGAGCAGGCTGTGAATACTGGCACAGAAAATAAAATTTGGATTGCCACTTGAGGATATGGGAGAATGCATTTTACCCATTTCATAACTTATTCATATATTTACAAATGGCACTCATTGCGTTTGAATGTTTTTAAATAGATACGTATAGTTCTTTCCGGTTATTGCCTCCAGGTTTTGTCAGAGCAGGTGCAGGGGTGTGTAAGGGACTGGATGTCTTGGCTCTTTCTAAAGAGGAGGATATTGCATGGTTTCTTTCACTAATTTGCTTTCAGTGTTTGTCAATGTTGAGTTTCAGTACCCTTTCTCCGCTTGTATCAAAACCATTGATTACTCACTAATCTCTGTTCCAAATTCCAGTTGCTTGTATTCCTATTCGGGTCTTGTCTTTGTGAAATTGTAAACATTAATTGATCCCCTTAATTGTCATTGTCTTGACGCATATCTGGTCAGTTTCTTGTCTCTAGTACCAATGTGCTTTTTTGCATGTATTCATGTTTCTTAGTATTGGTTCCACTTTGAAGTGTTGAGTGTAGTGGATATGTCCTTGTGACTGGATGTTTGATGGCTAACTTATTCGCCCAACTAGCTCTCTGTGGTAGTAAATCACCCTAGGAACCAGGTTAATGTGGTAATGAAGCTTTTTTTAAGCGCAGAGAGACGCGTTGAGACTCTTGGATCTGAGGCTGTTTAATTGGTTAGTGATGAGGGCAGGTTAGGATGATGGACTAGTTGTACTGTTTGCAAGATTGGTCGAAATGGGCTTTATGCCTAATGATAATGTGTTTTATTGTACACCATAAAGACAGAGCTAATGTATGATGTGCTTTAGCAGTTAGGGAAGTTGGCCTCTTAATGCTCAACCTCAGGGAATGAGGTTAGCCTTACCTGTCTTTGCTGAATGAAGCTTGCTACATTAATGCTGTGGTGATCTCATTCTATTCTGTTGAATCTAATTTATTTGTACATGTACAGTCCAAGAAGGAGGACACTACCTTTATAGACTTAAACCTTTTACTGACAGGTCTTATTCAAATTTCTACTTTTATAACATAGGCTTTGAACTCTTTAGTATGAAACGTAATGTTAACTTTGTGCACTGTCTTTAATGTGAAGAGCAATGACCTCTTTTTCACCCAATAAATGAAATGGGACCCATCTGTTGTTCTGTGTTTTTATTGTATTAGTGTCTAATGTCTTATTGGATAGATGACTGTAGTTACAGTTTGCTGACACAAGAGGGTGCCTGAAACTGCTGCCATCTGTTAATATAACGTTTCATTTATTCTGCACTGTCAATACAACACATTTGAATGGTCTAGCAGAAAATGTTCTCGAGTTCTGTTTTTGAATATTTTAGGTATTGCAATAATCTAGAGATTGTTCAGATCCTGTGGAGAAAATAGTATTAATGAGATTGTGTGTATGCATGTGCTATTAATATGTAAACATCAACTAAAAAGCTTTTGGGTCACATGCCGGCGTAGAGCAAAACACAGATGTTATTAATGATTCATGAATTGGTTTAGTATCATCATTGTTCCATTTGGCTAATGATTATTTTTATGGTAATGGTCACACCAAGAAATGTAAGTGTGTCGGATAGTCGAAAGATTTATTCCCTGATGCTGAAAGTAAATGTATCTGCAAGTTGTACTGATTGTGACCATAGATCTACCTTGACTTGGCATCCATCTTCTGTTGTACTTGTCTTCCCCCTTGGATGCAAACATGGGACTAACCCTCAATTTAAGTGTAGCTTATCTCTGACTCAGAGCGCTGTGTCATCTTAACTCTGGCTCAGAGCGCTGTGTCATCTTAACTCTGACTCAGAGCGCTGTGTCATCTTAACTCTGACTCAGACTTCTGTGTCATCAATGTCAACATAGTGGACAGGTCATGGACGCATGGGTTGTATTCATTTCGGTACATTGTCGTAAAATGTTCTTCAAGTGAAAGTAAAAATTAGGCAAATGTTAAATGAGCTGAGGTAGTCCCTCCCTGTTTCAGTCAGTTTTCTTTCTGAATATGACCAGGGAGAGGGTTTAACTTTTGATTATATATTCGTCAGTACGTCTGCTAGAGCACTACACCTGTATTGCATTTATGGTTGTTGTTAGTCCACAGAACTACTTGTCGGTCTCTGGTGCACCACAGGGGGGCGCTGCCGTGCTACACTGATGGCAATGTGCCTGCACATCAGTGCCCTCGGTCAATCTTTGGGGTCCAAGCATAATTTCCAATTATGGTATACTACACAGATAAAAGTTTCTAGTCAAAACTGTAAAAGATTTCTGTGTCACGAAATCCAGTCATTCAATGGTCTGATTTTGTCATTTGCGACATCAGAAAAAGGTCCAGAAAAATATTGCGCAAAGAGAATAAAACATTGAAATTCTGAATGTGGGGGAGCCCACGGGAGGTCCAGGGAAACGTTCTAGTGGCTGTTGACGTCAGGGGACGGATTATGGACAGACGCTGGGTCAAACACGAAGGAAGCAAAGTGGGACAGATGCGTGTATGTGTTTGTCTATCTATGTCAGACGTTCTTTAACCTGTCTTCGCTGTACAATACCCCCTGTCCAAGAACGGGATTACCCACTCATTTTGTTCCTCACACTGATACACTGTCATACATGATGTCTTGAGCATGTGTTCGACTCGTTTAATGCCAGGATCGTGGGTTCGATTCCTGGGAGCACCCAGATGTGAAACGTGTGCTCTGTAATTTGCTCAGATAGTCTGCTGAATGGACACTAGTTGTTCTTTATGCAAACCGGCTCAACACGGACATGGTTGCTTTGACACAGGTGGTATTTTAATGACATGGAGGGTTTATGTCTGATAGGGATTAGAAGGTTGTTGATAAGTCTTAAAGAGATGACCCCCTAAGAAGAAAAAACATACACGTGAATTATATTTTCTGTAAGAAGATACTTAAAGATGTATTGTTTGTCAAAAATTAAAGTACATTTAAATATGTACAGAAGATAATTTAGCTAAATGTTCAAATGCGTCCTAAAGTGTCTTTGGCCACTAAAGCTTTACCTTATCTGGGAAAATAATAGGATTTGATGGAACAGGGTTTGATTGATTGCAACTTAGTCCCTATTGTTGCTACAAATCAAATTAGTGTTAATTTGTCACGTGTAGAACATGGAGCTGATTTAAACAGTTCAGTGAAAGGCTAGCTGGCAAGCTTTTCAGTGCTGTGATACAGTCAAATAAAATAAATACACATAACAATATACCTTATATCCAAGGTTTGTATCATTAACAATTAATGGTAGAAGTTGTCTAATCAGTGTAAAAGTAGATTGACTAAATAATAGCTGGTGTTTGTGTGTTCTCTATTAAGACGAGGTCTGTCCCCAAATCAACTTTCAGATATTCAATTCAGATCTGTCATTTAGAACTAAATGTTTTATATTTCTGTTACACACTAATTTCAATAAATCCAAAAAGCCAACAAACCATCACTGCTAACATCAGATCCAGCCCTAGAAAGCACAGCATAATGCCTTGACAGGTTCGTTTCCCGAGGGTTCGGCCTTGAGTGTATCCATGTAGACACATAACTGTCAACATTACGCTGTGGCCATCACGTCGACCACACCATGGGATGATGTGACGTCTCAGAGCACCATCACAGAGGACACTTAAGGAGTCATTGAAGTTTCTGTGACTGGACCGCCCCTTTTAATGGCTGTATGAGGTGGTGTACTGTGGTAGCGGATGGATGTGTGTGGGTGGTGTTTTCTACTGCTCCGGCAGCCCTGACTGCTACAGACCTCTCATAGTGTGGCCATATGGCTTCTCTATTCCCCTCCCTCGCTCCCACCCAGTCAGGCAGCCTCACCTCTGCTCACCTTCAGTGTCCTACCCCCGCCCTCCCGCTGAGCCCAGCCCTCCCGCTGAACCTTGGCAGCCTGTACCCCAAGAGAGGTCACTGTCTGGGTGACGCATCTGTCCTCCCCTCATTATATACCCTGTCCTCTCCTTGTATACTGTATCTTATCCTGTTCTTACATACCTTATTCTGTTCTAATGTGCTGTATTCACTCCTTATATACCTTTCCTTCATTTTATACCTTATCCTGTTCTTATATACCTTATTCTTTCCTTATTCTCTTACTGTACTGTACATTATCTTGTGTAGCTTGGTTTAAGCGTTTACATAAACCAAAGCAAACAATCTGAACCCAGTATGAATGGCGGGGTTAAAATAAACAAATAAATGTTGGTTGTTTCTACAATCTTGTTTGACCTATTCAGATGGCAATGGGTCACAAATGTTGCTGCCAATCCTGCTTCCATGATTGTATCGTTTAGTCATGATTGTTTTTTTATGGAAGGTTTGAGAGTGATCAGTGGGTATAGTCTAATTCTGCTCCACACGCGTTATTTGTTTATTTCACTGAATATTTTATGCAAAATTATATCTATCTTTTCACTCTTTCTCTCTCTATTCTGTTGATCCAACTAGTACCTAAGGCAGTCTGTCTCCTCTCTAGGTAAAATCATCCCAGCCTTTGTTTGTTTGGTCCAGGTGTTGGGGACCAGGACAGTTCAGGTGAATATTAAGTGGTAAGCCGCTTTAAAGAGAACATCCTTAATCTACCAGCCCATGATTTGTGAAGCGGTAGTGTGTTTTGTGAGGATGTTTTTGTATGTATGCATGTGGACGTAATAACGCATGTTTGTGTGTGTTCATAAACATCAATGGGCTTGTGCGTGAACATATTGGATCTGTGTGTGAAGGTGTGAGTGAATCTGTCTGCGTGCATGCGTGCGTGTGTGTGTGTGTGTGTGTGTGTGTGTCTGTGTGTATCTGAGGACCATGGGCAGGATTCGGTACAGGAATTAAGGAACTGACTGGTGAGACAAGGCCACACAATCACAAGGTCCCCCACTGTTTAATGACCAAAGCTCCTGGGCTTTTAGTCAGGAATTTCACTCATTTTGAACGGGACAAAACATTCAACATGTTTGTATTGACAGGTTTTGACAGTTTTCCTGATGAACTGATAGCATGTTATGTTGTGTTGTACCTCTCTATTCTCGGATGTGTGGATACACCCACTTCTGTTCAACCAGGGCTTCTTTGATTTTGATGATCTACAGTCAGACCATCTGCACCATAGCAAAGCCACACTGGTATATCCAATAACCGGATTGTGTAGGTTTTTATGATGCAGGGTAATACTGCCTGTCACTGATTAAAGTGGAGTGAGTGCTGCTAGCTGACTGTATTGGCCCATTCGTTATCATAGCAGGCTAGAACCAGCAGCTGATGGATGGTATGGTATTCGGCCGTGGCATTTGGCCAGATTGGTTCCTCTGGGAAAGGTAACACCTCTGTCCCCAAGACACCTCAGGCTGCAGGATTTCCTCACGGCTTCAACCCAACAGGCCTTCTGGTCTTATTGGGATGAGGAGTAGATGTAAAATATGGACTGCTCTGGTTAAAGAACAAACATACTTATTTTTTTTAGAGTAGATTAAATGGAAGTGACTTCAACGCTACTCGAGCGATCTAACATAAAATATGAATGGCTGAAATGCAGTACCTGTGAAAATATGGTCTGCTCTAGCATTTCAGAAATGAAATAACCCTTAAACCCTTTAGGAAATACTCGATTTACAGTATAAGCTCTAAATGACCTCTGTCTTCCAATCCTATAGAAACGATAAGCTCTGGCGATAGGAGACGCTTGCTTTTGTTTTCAATTGCAAACAATGTGCTGCAATGAACCCGGGTCATTCAGTCCAGGGCTGAAGCTGGCCATTCATGGGTCAGGATGGATGCTCCATTTGAGCAGATGTCTGGTAACATCACAGAATTAAGCTGGTGTTTTCATGCTCGACTTTTCCCTGGTCCAGAAATAAAAAAATAAAAAAAACGGTCTTGAAGCGGAGGATAGTTTTTTATTTCCAAGAGAGGGAGAGTGACGGGAGGTTAGGCTGAGGAAAGGGGCTGTATAATGAAATATATAAAGGGAAAGGGTGGCAGTCAAGATAGCTTTGAAAGGACCAGCGTCAATGCTAACCACACACTCACTGATATGCAGCGTGTTGCCTATCACACCCTGAAATCACAAACAACAAAAAATACTGCCAGATACCAAAAGCTAGCTAACACACAAGCAAAATGTTTGACTATTTGTGAACCATATTGGACCCTGAGGACCACCAGAGTGGGTCTCTGAAGAGCTGGTGGTCCATGAGGACAGGATGGTTGTGTCACATGGGTCCACCCAATCACAGTACCACCCTGCAACCCCCCCCCCCACTCCCCCGCTCTGACCCACCTGGACAACATCCGCTGTGTGGGCTTATAACTGTAATCTGATTGGCTGATTCATGATTAATCCACATATTGGACAGTACTATGTGTACTTCTTACATGCCAATTCAGCTTTTTTTTCTGTTTCATACACGCACATAAACAAATTAAACATGCAATACAGTACTCCCTTTGACATTCTCTGTCTTTGTGTCTCTCTCAGGTCCATCAGTCTTTCCTATTGGATGTGTTGTTGCTTATGTTAATCATTTCTTGGTTATGTATTGGAAGACTACATGTCAATGAGGAGTTTAGTGAGTGTAAATGTGGGTGGAGACATAGTTGCTCCGAGGTGACATACCTCTGTCAGGCCCCTCCGCCCAGAGAATACAGGGGCTAATAATAACCAACCATGAACTCAACCACAGCTGACCTTCCTGATCAGGACTTTGTCCTTACATGTCCTCCAGTATATAGCTGTGTGTGTGTCCCACTCTGGTTTTACTTTGCATGTGGGGACCAGAGGTTCCTACAAAGATAATTAATCCTGACAATTTGGTCCGCATATGGAAAATGGCTGTTTCCGTCTTAGGAATTAGGTTCAGGGTAAAACGTACAATTGGGTTTAGATATTAGATGGGGTTAGGGTAAGGTGACATTTACACATAAAGGTTTGGTTTCTGAGATTAATGTTGGGGTTTGCTTAAGGGTTAGGGGATAGGGAAAGTAGTAAATAATTTTTTCCTGCCCCTACAAAGACAGAAAAACAATTCTGTGTGTGCGTGTGTGTATGTCTGAGAACTACTTTGTCATTTATTGTATATATGTCTAGCTGGGAGCGTACCTTATGGGATTGTTTTTAGCCTTTAGATTATGTGCTTGGTATATACACTATGGATTTATTGAGCAGGTACGTGGTGTTGTGCTTCCTCTTCCCGATCTATTTATACCTGTTATAATCCACTGGTCATACTCTAAATCTCGTGCCATGCTATCTGCTATAGAGCCTACTACGGACAACCACCGCACTCTTTGGTCTGGCTTTCTGCCAGGAGACTAAGAGCATGTCCCACACTTCCCTATTCCTTGTGTAGCATACTGCTTTAGAAGTACTGCACTAAGTAGGGCTCTTAAAGTCTGCTAGTCAAAGCCAGTTCCACTACGTTTTTCACTGCTACGTAGTGGGTGTAGTGAATGCTCAGGTATTACAGAGGAAGAACCTGGTCATGGAATGGTGAGACCCACAGGGAATGGGATGACATGGGACTCAAGTGATTATGCTAACTGAGCTCCTGTCACATGACTGTTTGGAATCATTATCAATGAGGATGCATTCCTGAAGGTTATGACAACGAGTAGGAGTAGTCACATCTTAATGACGTCAGTGTAGTGTAGGAGTAGTCACATCTTAATGACGTCAGTGTAGTGTAGGAGTAGTCACATCTTAATGACGTCAGTGTAGTGTAGGAGTAGTCACATCTTAATGACGTCAGTGTAGTGTAGGAGTAGTCACATCTTAATGA